>APFE030594235.1:59107-101143 GCA_000404065.3 Pinus taeda | reverse complement strand
TTGAAGAAACTTTATTGGTAGCAAGTCGCTCTTGAACATGACACTTTCCTTCCGCATCCATGCCGAGTTGGGTTGTTCTGTTCGCTGGTCATCACCATTGGTCCATCACACCATCCATCTTTGGGTTTAACGCTACCAATCCATTGTCAGTGTCACCAATATGTTCAAGAGAAGTCATTCTGACAATTCGCCTGTGTCTCACCCACTGCAATACATTCATGCTTCATTCCTTCATGACCGCCACCCTGAACCCTATATCATCTGTTTGTTTTCACCTCCAAAATCATTTGCTTCGTTCCGTGTCGTTGATGTGGGATTCATTAAGGCCCTTGCAACGGGTCACTTCTTGTTGACATCATCTCATTATCCAAGAAGGTGACTTAGGAACAACCCTTTCAGTACTTTGAAGCTTGCATGCCTCAATGGCAAGTTTCTCACTTTCGGCGACAGGTTTACATCAATGGCCTTAGACCGAGAGATTTTACGTGGTGTTCGATGCCAAGTCCTTTTTCACACCACGTGAATTGTACTATAGTACCTTGAGGGTCATTGTCATTATTGGTAATTCCTCTCGCGGCTGTTAACAGCTTACATCATTGGCTAGTAAGCAGGTGATGTCTTTCCATGTTCGACTCCAGAACATTTTTCACATGGATCGACTTGTACCCCGAGTGAAGATTGAATGAGTTTCTGAAGACCCCGAATCTAGTTTCATCCATCCGGGCTGCGATATATTCAGGAATATAAAAACATCAAGTGTACATCATTGTCGAACATATGATCATCCAAATCTAAGGATGATGTGTCCATATCATCAGTCTGTCACACAGACGATTGTCTGTCCTATGTACATGAAAATGAATTTATAAAGCTGAGCATGGGAATGCTCGCCTCAGATAGATCATGAAAAAATGTTGTCAAAATAATGTATTGCATTTTATCTTATTACAGGTCGCCTCCCAACTCGGAAAAACTTCAGATCCTCATAGTAAAGCATTTCACCCAACATCAGAAAGATTAACGACCTCATGCTTTAGGGGGCAACTTTTATAGACATTTTTTGGCACTTCAACCCCAATCATAAATGTCCATAAACTGAGGGCTCCGAAGTCCCTAAAAGTGTTGCTTCACTGCCTAAAGGAACAAGGTCAACTGATTACATCATCTCCCAGAAGTTCTCCACTGAAAACTGGTCATGACTGGTCAAATACGGGACCATACTAAAAAAAGCTCAATGCAGAGGGTGCGATGCTATCACCTCCCAGATGTACAAAGGATGTGATGGCAACATACTGATTTTCTCCTCTGTAGGGTTGCGTCATGGTCAGGAATGAAAATGCAGGGACAAAAATGCGAGGTGGAAGATCATGGAATCTTCCAGAAGATTCCCCTCTGACACTTGCCTCTCTATTTTCGACCAGGGATGAGTAAGAGATCATCATTCTCCAAGTGGAAGCTGGAACTATCAGAGAGAAGACACTAATCAAGATCCCAGAAGATGACTCACCTCTCTGTAATCATCTATATATGGATCCCTCATTACAGAGATCCAGAGGCTGGAATTTTGTATCTTATAGAGAAGTGCTGTTTGTTTTCTGGTGTACATTCATAGTGTTGGGTGATCTAAGCTTTTCTTGAGGTGAAGAAGGGCTTCTTAGCTGGAGGATAATGCTGGGTCAGAGCACATGGTTGTAATCCTCTTGCTACTTTTATCTTAATAAATATATTCTTGTTTCCTTCCATATTCTTGTGTACTTGTTTATATATGCATGTATATGGTTAATACACATTTGATCCGGTATTATTTATGAATTTAGATCTTTGTTTCTTGGATAGTAGTATGTTGCTGTGATTCCACAGGTTCTTTTGAAGCTGGGCAGACAAAGAAGAAGCGGCAAAGCTCTATCAAGAAGGAGAGGAAATCAAGCGCAAGACTCATGTCGGTCCTCTTGGTTCTCCTCTCGTCTATTTTCATAAAAGGAAACAATAGTAGACTTGATTGTTTGTTTCTAAGATAGCCACCCATCTTAGTGGGAATAGCAGCATCCGAGTGGACACTATTCCCGGATAACAGTTAGTCTAATCTAGGCCGGCACTGTGTCTATGAAAAGCATAGCATTATTTTAGATACAATTGTATTCATTGATAAGATGAAAATGAAATCACTTCCTATCCTAATCCTTGAAAACTCTTGATAAAAAATAAAACTAATATTATTCTATGAAATGAAAGCAAGCAATATAAAAACAACTATGATCTACCGCATGCTCAAATACTATTGTGAACATTCAATATAGGAAGATGTCGAAATCATCTTCTTGAAATGACTTAAGCAATTGAGTATACATTAGATGTGATCTAAGAAAGCATAATAAAAGCATGGAAAGGAAAACTTGAAGCTACTATGTGATCTAATGTCTCTTAGGCACCCCAAATTGGAAGAACTACCTTCTTGGACTTATTGATCATGAGATTACACAATAGATGAAAGCTTAATCTAAAAAGCATGACAAAAGCATAAGGAGAGAAACTATATCATTGTTTAGTCTTAATGCCTCAAACAACCAATATTGGAAAATAGCTTAACGCTACCTTCTTGAGAAGCTCTTTAGAAAACATAGGGTTAAACAATGACTGTAAAGGTGAATCTAAGAAAGCATTGTAAAGACATGTGAAAGAAAACTAATTCACTATATGCTCTAATGCTTTAAGCAATCTGATTTTAGAAAATAGATAAAACACTATTTTCTTGAGATGCTCTTAGGAAACATAAAATTACACAGTGAAGTAAATCTACATTTGAAAAATAAATTAACATTTGCAATGGAAAGCTAAACTATTTGCATGAATCAAAGTAAAATAAATCAATTAATCTTACCAAATTTACAAAGGGATGCACATGGTTGATTGGGGCCCTTCCATTGTCCAATAGCATTTCAACTCACAAAAATCACATTCTAAAATTCAATAATAGAAAAGAACCTTCTTTATTGATAAACTCACAATTTTACACAATGGAAATATACACTCTTAATCTCATTACATCAATAGCTTTTCACTTTACATCCCATTCCATCCCAAGTCTTGTTACAAAACATTCTATAATTCTTTCTCTTCTTCTCCTCCTTTTACACCCCTATTTTCACCCCCTATGATAGGAGAAAACTTCCCTTATTTATACAAAATATAAGAATTTATCTCATTAATGAGAGTCCATGAGTCTCTCCCTATATCTCTAGAGTTACAATCAAAATAGGAAATTATAAGACACATGTTTTCTTAAAGTTTCAATATAAATAGGAAATGAGACACATAGCTTTATGATCCTATGATCTTCTCCACTCAAATTCGAATTTGGTTTTGGGAGGCCACATAAAGGTATTTTAGAAGCTTCCTTTTGACCTACACATGTCAAAAATCTCATCCCACTTGTTAGGTATAAGCATATGCACATTACTTTCTAATTTTTAACCATAAATTCATTTAAAAACTCTAAGAATTAATAGAGTTTGGAAAAACATAAATGTGACCCAATAATGATAATGGTAAGGTAAATGTAATGAAATACAGGTGGAGTGAAAGTGATAATATGGAAATATAAGTGAAAATGTAATGGAAGTGAACCGTACGCACTTTCCCTTCACGAAGAAACCCCCATTGTGTCCCTCTTCATGAGTAGATCATTTCCCCTTTGCACCATTTCCCCTGAAACTTCTGTTTTGCCCAGTCTACAAGACCGGCTGCAATGGCCCTTGTCCCCCTTACATTGATATGCAGGGATTAACATTGTCCTTACCGCTGACCGGAGCGACTGAGATTTGTTCTAGTCGCACCGGTCCTATTATGGAAAGTTTTTTAAATTGGGAGCCGAAGCTTCCAACTCTAGAAGCTTCGTAACGGAAGTTTGATAAATGGTTTGGCCAGATGGGGTCGATGATGTTAGTTTGGGCTCCTTTCTCCTATAATGATGGAACTACCTCAAAGGGATAAGACCTTCTCCCATGAGAATATGATCCATCTCCCATCCATTCATCCTATATAAACTCCTTTTTTCCCAAGCACAAGCTAGTGTTAATGTTGGTGTGCTAGTGCTAATTTGGTTTGGAGTGAAGCCTAAAGGGAAGAGCCTTAAAAATATTGTTGTTGAGGCCATCATGGAATGTTAGCAGAAGTGTGTGGGAACCTGGTCTTGTCAGAGGAGAACAGAAACGTCAAGACAATGGTTGTAACCTCTTATTGATTCAATATATATGCAACTATCGATTGATTTCCTACATGATTTGTCATCTTACATATTCATGGCTTAATGTTTCTTGACTTGTTAAGTAGGTTGAATTACAATTTGTCTATTATCACAGTTGTTGTTTGTTGTTGTTTACTTTTTTCAATTGTTTGAAGAAGGAAGTGAGAGATAGTTGGAGCGAGCAAGCAAGAACATCATCAAACGAGATAAGCGTACTAAGAGGTAGGCCCTCTTAATTGGTTCTAACCTAATGAAATCTTCCATAGAATGTATCAGTTGTAGCTAGAGCCATTATTGGGCTAGAGTAATTTGTTTGTATCCGCACTTATAATTTTACTTCACCACACCAACATGCAACTATGCAATAAGAGGTCATGGATTACCAAGGTCACATAGAAAGGTGTAGTGGAAGGATCAAGTTTTTCAACATGAGGCCCAAAGACAACCATTGGTCTTTCTTCTTGAAGGTTTAAACAGTCATGAGTAGGTACTGAGGTGGATGGAAGCATGAACTGAGATACTTGGGCTTTATAAGTGGGATGCTGTAGAATTTCAATTAGAGGAACAAGAAGCTTTACCTTTTCGAGTTCCTTCTGAAGATTGAATGCGGGTTGGCCTTTTTCTACACCTTCTAGCTCTACTTCTTTTTCTTTATCACTGGTATTTTTTATCAGAACACATGCCTTCTTTTTATTGTGTTCCTCGGAGCTATTGCATTCCTTATTCAAGGAGACTTTTACCTTGGATGAGTCAGGATTCAGTTTTCCTTTCCCTTTATCTAGCACCAGGGGAATATCTTGGGGGTCAGTTCCCTATTGTTGTTTCGGTTCCCTTGACATCTTTCTTAAAGATCTTATATCATACCTTCAGTGTAGCTGTGCTTTCATGAAATCCGCAAACCGTTTACAATAATCCCCTATGTCCTCCTCATTTATTGTTGCTTCTCTATCATGACTTGTCTCCTGGTGAGCCATATTTTCATATTCTTCTTTAGATAAAGAGGAATATAAGTTTCCCTACATCTCATGTGTATCTGATGATTATTCATTTGGATCATCTTCTAAATATAGAGGATGAGGGATCTGATCAAGTTGGTCCTTTCTTTCCCTTGGAAGTATCTGCAATGGTGGCCTTCTGTACTATGGGTTATAACATCGGTTGTTACCTTGAGCATTCGGTTTCGAGAGATTCTTGTTCTCCAGCTCAAGCTTCACCACCTTATGCAATAAAATCTTGATGAGTTTACCCATTTCTTCCCACTTTAGATCTGGCGATTCTTTAGCTTGACTAGAGGAGGATGTTTCTTCTTTCCCCCTTTTCTTCTCAGTAAGTTCATCCATACCTCTCGACTTCCTTTCCGAGGTGAAATTTTCTTCTACCTCAAGAGCATCAATTTGAAGTTGATCCAAAGTGCGAGACTTCCTTTCTCTTAGGGTGAAACCAAAGTTAGATTCAAAGGCTCCCACGAATACTACACGAGCAACAACTTGAGGAGGCTTTATTTCACCAGGCAGGTTATTATACTGCTTATTGAACCTTTTTATGAACTCTGAAATATCCTCTTTTGGATTCTTCCTTATAGCATTAGACTCTGTGAGGACATACTCATGATTTCTCTTTTCACCCAATTTTTGTGTGAAAGAGTTTTTGAGTTCCTCCCAGGTAGTGATGGAGGCATCGAGTAGATATTTAAACCATTTTCTAGATTCTCCATCAAGGGATTGTACAAAGAGTCTCAAGACCACATCCAACTTTTCTACATTTAGATTCTCAGCAAAAGCACAGAAGGTTTCAACATGTCTCTATGTAGTGTTTTCATCCTCCCCATTGGACCTAGGCAAAAGCTTTAGGTAGTCTTGGGGCATAGCAGTTAGAGGTCAAGGTAAATCAAGAGGGGCATATTTATTCAGTAAGAATCCCAGAACAACCATATGAATTAATAGAGGGGGGTTGAGATTTACTAGAGGAACTTGGGCCAAAACCATAGTGGTGGGAGTGGCTAGACTGAGAGCGGGGTATGTAAGGATCTTAGAAGTAAATTATGAGTAATGAATGGCAGTGGGTTGTGAGCTAGATGAGGAGGATTCAAATAATGATGGGACATAATCATAGGTAGTAGGGGTTTTCTCCTTCTAGACTCTCTTGAAAATTAATTTCTTTGGGTCAGATACAAATGGGGTTTTCTGTTGAGAGGTATCTGAGCGAGTGTGAGGCTTTCTAAAAGCCAGGATGATAAATTATAATGGAATTTGTGGAGTCACAAAGGTGATGAGGATGCAATCATAACGTCTTTTCTCACCTACACAAAGAGTGCTTAACTTTTCGTATCCTAGGGGAAAAATCCTTTAATACATTCCCTAGCAATGATGCTAAAAGATGTTGTCGCTTCCTGAGATAGCCTCAGATTGCCTCCAAGACTAGTGCCTAGACACATCTAGATTTTGTGTGTCTCATATGATTCTCAGGGAGTTGGAGACATCACATATACTTTTACATATAATTTGAACAACATGGGTTGGTTCATTCATCTAAAGGCATAAGCCATGTATTTCTGGTACATCTTCACATATACAACTCACAAAAATATATGTATAAACTAATGGAGGCCGAGTAGTTCAAGGACCTACAGTTTAATAAGCTTTGGCAAAACAAATGAGAGAGGATAAGGAGATAGAGTAACTTATCACATACACCTTGAAGCGTTAGGAATTTTACACTTATCCCATAGAGCTTGAAGCCTCCAAAATTCTACACTTTTGAGCTAAAGGTATACATAATGGATGAAAGAGGATGGGAGCGATGATTCATGGAGCTCAGTTTTAAAGATATAATATCAAATATCCATACAGACACATGCATTAAAGAATCAATACAAATGAATCTGTAATAACATATGAAGCCTTTCTAGCAGTTACAATTACATGAATTCAAAGAGGAGACATGAACATAATGGAATTTAATAGAAGGATAACACATTGTATTACTCGAAGGAAGAATCACCACTATTTTCTTAATATTCTGAAAGACACATATCATAAAATCGTACAGTCTTAGAAATAACACGTAGTTCTTTCTTTAGATTTCTGAACCTTTCTGAAGTGTTGCTTCCCCCTATTTATATGGGGAGGGAGGCATTGATAACTACAACTAAATATATCAGTCGAGCCTCAACTGTCAGATCAACTAGCTCTCTCGAACTGGGATGGCTATGTGGCCCAAAAATGACTACAAAAATGATTTGTTTCAATAAATGGTGACAAATTAAAGGACAAAAAACAAGTCAATCAATCAGATGAACACGCCAACAAAATATCTCCATGCCCATCCCTGTGATCTCCTTTGCTTTAGGTTGTTGCTTGCCCATGGTTTGGTCACCTGTGTCACAAGCTAATTCCATCGCTTCTACCATTACTTCTCAGATCATTCATTCTTCAAAACTGGGAGCGATCAACTATAAGTTTAATGCAATAGTACAAAAGTGGAGGTCGCCTAGGCGGTACTTTGTCTTCCCTCTACGTGGAGCACCATGTTGGATCATCAAGTCCTCCTAATATTCCATGTCTTAATTTACTCTATATTCATCGACCCTGGTTTCGTGTCACAAGGGGCCTTTCTAGGTCAGCCCATGCCGATTTTGAATGTTGCACCTCCTTTCTTAAATTCCTCAGCTGCCGACCCACCACGCCTTTAAAGTTTTGCATTACTTCATGACAGAGCTATCACATTGGGGTTTTCCATTAAAGTTCCTTACAGTATGGGAGTGCCTACCCTTGACAATTACGATCAACGATATGCAGGATTGGGCCCCACCTAGGATATCACAATCGGCCATTACATAGTATTACCTCTGTTTTCCCTGTTTGGTGACTATGCTGCTGGATATGTGCCGAAAAATACTCTTGTCGTCCCACTAAGCGGAAGTGAAATAGACGTCTTAATGTTTGTTGACTTGGGTTTTTGATCTGGGCCTGATGATATCGCAATCACAATGTGGGAAAGGGCCTTTTTGCCACATTCATAGTGTTTGACAATGGTCCAAGCATGAAGATTCCATAAAGCATGATACATAAAATATCTCATCTGGAACCAGGACTTCGCATATCGCCATCGGAAAGGGAAGAGGGGATTTAACACGGATTTATGGTGATTTCTGATATTCTGGAGGCAACATTTTATAGAATGTATCATATAAAATATCGCATATGGGAAGGTTCTCGCACATCACAATTGCAGGTTGGAAGGGACTTCGGTGGAGGAGGGACTTTGATGTGTGCGATCCTCGATTGTGATATCACAATCGAGCGGGGGGGGGGGAATTATTGCAATCCGTGAGAAGGAGTGGTGACAGGCAGATATGGCAATCAACAAGGGAACTTTGTGATATGTGATATCGGTGGAGGAGGGATTCCATCGCAATCGGTGAGAAGGAGTGGTGGTGGGCGGATATGTATCACAAAAAGGGAAAGAGTTAATAGTGATTATGGTTTGTGGGTCCCGACGCTTAAAAAAGGGTTTCGACATGATCTCCGAAAGTTTTAAAACATTTCAAAGGGGAATGGAAAAAATGACTAGGGTTTCGACATGATTTCGACTAGAGTTAAAAAAGGGTCACTATGGCTAGTGTTTTAATAAACAAAGGAAAAATGGGGTTTGTGAAAGAAATGGTTTTTAGAGAATATGGAAATTTCAGAAAAATGATTTAAGTTGGACCTATTCTTCCCCCTTTAATCTCCAATTTTCAAAGCTCAACAACCTCCTCCCCATTCTTTTGTTCTCTTTGTGCAACTAGAACTCACTTTTCCGAAGGTGACAACATGATACATATTTGTTTCCATTAAGAATGGATTGAACATGACGTGAAATAATACACAATATTGCAAAGAGCACACAATATCCAAAATTAAAAGTAAAGTAATACAAGAAAAAACAAATTCTATTAATTGCAATATACATAGTAAAACATAATGGCTAAAATGGTGGTAGTTTATCTTTAAGAAGAGATATGACCATTACTGATCTTGATTTGGTTGAGAATAAAATGAAAGAATGTAGAGAAAACACATGCCCAGTATTGAAATTGGAGTCTTAGAGTGAAAGACATATTTTAATAATGAACCAAATGGTGAAAAAACCTCAATGTACATAACAATACATTGTAGATCTATTGGTTTGTGTGGGTTTAGTCTCCATGAAGTCATAGGTTCAAATCACACACAGAGGGATTGAGGGTGGGAGCCAATTGTGGGCTTTACATTGTCCTAAGGGGCATCCAAGATTAACCAAGTCTCACACAATCCTTGTGAAAATGTCTCACTATTTGGAGAGATTGTAACCCAAAATGAACCTAAACATGCTCAAAGAAGAACTTAGCAATGCCTTTTGTTGTGACACTCTTCATGCGAGGTGAAAAAATTTCCATCTTAGAGAACAAATCAAAAACCACAAAGCCACAATCATTACCATGTTTACTTGAAGGTAGATTTAAAATAAATTCCATGGATACTAATATAAAGTCTTATCTAGAGTTGTGAGATGAGTGTATAAGCCCTACTTATTGATTGTAGGTTTTGCGATGGTGCATGTAGTGGAAGTAATTTCATAGCATTACCACTATCTTCTCCAAACTAAAATGAATTTCCACCTAACTATAATGTGCCTCTCAAATATTTTTCTTACATTCTCCTAAAGGAACATAGAGATGGACCAAATGGCATGTAAGTCATCCTAGAAGTGGAATTCTAACACTTTCTTATGTTAATTTCTTTTATTGTTCTATGTTGTATCAGTTACTTTAGCCCAATTTATCTTTTCATTAACAATGCATCCAATTATTAGCAGTATAATCAATCATAAACGTAATTGAAGAAAGAACAATATATGCAGTGACAAAGAAGACAACAACACAACCATAAGAGACAACAGATTGGTCCAAGACCAGGGAAAAACCCCACAAGGGGGAAACCCTTTCAAATACTCTTCTTTAGTAGATCGTCATAAAAAGATATTAGTAGAGAGTACAATGAGCCCAGTACATATACTTGTACTGGATAATAACAAATCAAATATACAGATTTTCATAACATTAGATAGAAATCCAGATCTACCAGATCACTAAAGCCAAGATGTCAAACCTAAATCTGAACACAGGTCGCCCTCATCAACATTGTTTATGTGTGACCGAAACTCTTGGGACGCGCTCTCAGATACTGTATGCAAGCAACTGTGACTGCAGAGTCACTCTCAGAAATCCTTTATGCATGCGACTATGGCATAACACAACTAAAACCCAGAGTCACTCCCTTACTATTGTTGTGAGAGCATCCCTAATGTCCTGGTTTCTCTGAGGACTACTCTGTGCCTGCGACTGGGGACTTGAACCTTTTGATTTGCCTCTAAACCTAGAGTTGTTCTCAGTAAACTAACTCCGAGTGACTAGAGAGCCAAAGTCATTCCCTTGATCACTCTGTGCGTATGACCAGGGAAAAAAATGTCCTATTCTATGCCAGCGACTGAGATCCAGAAAACCCAAACTCAGAGCGAATCTTTCGCTTGTGATTTTGGACCTTGTGCAAACTCCTTCTGATGTACCTGTGTGAGCCAAGACAAAATAGAAGAATAGAAGGATGACGTGTTGAAATGAACTTGAGGTCAATTCCTTTTATAAGCTTTCCTGAGGGTTAATTTGGGGTTCGGATTGAGCCAAGCAGTTACCCGTGTCGTTAGACTCGACCCATTCCATAATGTATGTATGAATAAAATAATTCAAAACTTAACTTCCGCTTAACCAAATTAGGTGATCTTTAGGTCGATTTTTGTCCTCTTAAAAAGAGGAATTTAATGAAAGAATAATATTGGTAATTTGATTTGTCCAGTGTGGAATTTGACCCTAGTTGAAATAATTAACACTCCCTCTCAACTAGGAAGAATTCCACCTGTCAATATCTGTCAATTTGTTGTAATTCTTTGACTGTCTCAGCTCAAATCTATTTGCTAAAACTTTCTCGGACATGGAAAAATAATCGAGGAACAATAGATTCCACCCTTATCTAGTAATAGGATACCTCACCATACATGGGAGTAAACCCTCAACCCTGGAATCTCATCAGGGAGGCTTACCCTTAACCTGGAATCCTATTGCCTATTGATCTTCCTAGCAATGAATCTTAGTAGTCATGTGGTAGAACACTTGCATCATAATCACCTTGGGTTGTACACCCCAAGCACACCCTCAACTCATTGGCCAAACAAGGAGTAATATTCCCAACAAGCGTTGCTTGTGGGTATGATGCCAACTAGGTATACTCTGCAAAGACTAGATAGGGGAGTAAAACCCTCAACTCTATGGGTAAAAAATATGGTAGTTCCTTATTGTCCAGAGTTCCCTCAACCCCAGGAGCCCTTTTCCCTCAATTCCTCACCCTGGGATCTCAAACAGGGGGGAAGATTTGGCTCAGTATTCATGCTCAGTGCTCCCCCTTATCCAGAGAGGCCACATCCATCAATCCAATATGCTCTCTGAAGGCCAAGAAATTTCCTTTTGGTAATGCCTTGGTGAAAATATCAACAATCTGTTCATCTATCAATATGTGATGGAGCTTGATAACTCCTCTCTACACCATGTCTCAAATGAAGTGATATTGAATCTCAATATGCTTGGATTTGTCATGAAACACGAGATTTTCTGCCAAATGGATCCAACTCTTATTGTCACAGTATATCATTGTAGTATCTATGACCTACTCAAGTAGATCTCCAAAGAGCTCTCTCAACCAGATTGCTTCGCAGCTAACCATGCTAGCAGCAATGTATTCTACTTCAGTTGTGCTCAATGCTACAGAATGATTTTCTTGCTCATCCAGGATATCATGGCAACTCCAAGGCTAAAGAAACATGTAGATGTAATCTTTCTATCAATAACATTTCCGGCCCAATCAACATCAGTCTATCCATGAAGTTGAAAATTTCCGGTAGAATATCTGAGGCCAAGTGTGATCAACCCCTGAAAATGACTCAATATGTTTCTGGAAGCTATCCAACGTACATGGAGGGACTTAGTCATGAATTGGCTCAATGTGTTTACTACATAGCATATGTCTGGACGGGTGTTCACAAGGAACATCAGAGCCCCAATCAGTTGTCTATATTGGGATGGATTTTCTAAGGCTGGTGCTACAACATCTCCACATAACTTCTTGAAGTTCATTTCCATGGGTGTAACCATGGATTTGCATTCAGTCATTCCAAATATTTACAGTAACTTTACAACATATTTTCCTTGTGAAAGGAAAATCCCACCAAGTCTTTGCCACACCTTAAGGCCCAAAAATTAGTGCATGAGACCAAGGTCTTTCAGCTCAAATTCAAAGGCTAGCTTCCTCTTACACTCGATCATCAGAGGCTCACTACCTGTTAAGAATAGATCATCAACATATAAAACCAAAATCAATGGCATACCTTGAACTATCTTGAAGTAGAGGTTGGAGTAGAGCTTCACTAAGTAACTATCAGTGCATGCATACCAATCTTGGGGGGCTTGCTTCAAACCATACAATGAATTCTTCAACCTGCAAACATGAATTCTTCAATCTTCCACTTCGAATCCCTGTGGTTGTTCACATATGCCTCTTCATGTAACATGCCATGAAGGAATGCAATCTTTACATCCATATGATGAAGAGTCCATCCCTGACTCATAGAAAGGGAAACTATAAAACAGATGGTTGTATATCAAGCTACGGGAGCAAATATCTCATCGTAATCTTCTCCCTGTTTCTGAGAGAAGCCTCGGGCTACAAGCCTTGCTTTATATTTCTCAATTCTGCCATCAATTTTGAATAGCCATTTTGAAGTCACAATAGATCTCCCTTTCGACCTAGGTACAACATCCCATATATAATTTTTCATAAGTGATTCGTATTATTCATCCATAACATCCTTCCAAACTTGTTCTTTTACAACTTCTTCAAATGTGGATGGTTCGGCTTGAATCATAGTACTCATAGCAACAACATATCCCTGATACTTGCATGGTTGTTTCCTTTCTCTGAATGATCTGCAAAAGGGGACATTTCTTTCAGTATCCTATGAAGTATCACAGAGCCAAAGTGGTATCTTTTTAGAGGGAGGATCACTTGGAGGAGGATCTAACAGATGCATAGGCTATATGGGCTCATCAACCATATTGAACTTAGGCACAGACAAACCATCCAAAATATCCTAGTCATCATTCTCTTCCTTGGGAGGAGGAGGTGGAGGAAGATCTCTTACTTTTCCAAGAGCTGCATCTTCATCAAATGTTACGTCCCTACTAATCTCGACCTTCCTCTGACCAGGAATATACATCCTATATGCTTTAGTATTTTCACAATAACCCACAAATGTACCTTTTATACCAGTAGCTTCCAATTTATTCCTTTTGTCCTTCAACACATGAAAATATACGGGGCATCCAAATACACAAAGATGGTTGATATTAGGCTTAATGCCTATGAATATTTATTCAGGAGTCTTATTTTCTAATGCTTGATGAGGCACCCTATTTTGAACATATACAGTAGTAGATGTTGCTTCGGCCCAAAGGAACTTTGGCACCTTTTGGTCATGGAGCACAACACAAGCATCTTCTAATATAGAACTGTTCTTCCTTTTAGCTACACCATTCTATTCAGGAGTATATGGCACAATCATTTCCTTCTTGATTCTGTCTTTGTTGCAAAATGTTATGAATTCTTTTGACATGTATTCGCCTCCATTGTTTGACCTGAAGACTTTGATTCTCTTTCCTGATTGATTTTCGATCAAGGTTTTGAATTCCTTGAATGTTTTGAAGGCTTCATCCTTTTGCTTAAGATAGTATATCCATGTCTTTCTTGAGAAGCCGTCAATAAAGGTGATGTAGTAGAGATGACCACCAACAAAATTTATAGGCATCAAACCACATATATCAGAATGAATGAGATGGAGGATGTCATTTATCGTGTTCTTACTAGAGGGAAATGGTCCCCTCATTTTATTTCCACTTGCACAACCTAGACAAACTCAATCATGATGAGCTTGAACATCGAGAATACTAAAGACCAATTTCTTCAATTTCGGAAGTGCATCATAGTGAAGATGAGCCACTCTGCGGTACCATAATTCACTCAAATGATTAGTATTATCAACCAATGCTAGAAGAGGTCTTCCAGTGACTCTATAGAGTCCTTCAAATCTCGTTCCTAATGTGAATTCATCTTTCATAGATGAATCGACAATCAAATTTAAAACTTTTCCTTTGATGAAGGCAACCATCATCCCTTTATCTTCCAATGCAGATACAGATACCTGATTCTTCATTAATCATGGTACATACATAACATCATGCAGCATAACTTCTTTTCCCGAATTGAATTGAAATTTGACGGACCCAAAGCCTTTCACGGGATGAGTGGAGTTGTCTCCAAGAATTATCTTTAGCTTAGTCTCCCTATCTACCATATTAGGGAGGACTTCCTTGTAACCAGAGAAATGATGAGTGGCCCCACTATCAACCAACCAAATACCCCACGAATCCAGTGGAGAAGAACTAGTAAGAGTATAAATAAGAATGTATTCAGATTTATTTACAACATTACTTTCATATCTTGGAGCCTTCGATTTCTTTTAAGGAGGACAAATTTCTTCATGATCACTTGAGGAGTATCTTCTTCTTCTTTCATATCTTCTATCATGATTATTCTTTTGATAGTCCTTTCTTCTTTTGTTATTGTATTTGCCTATGGTGTTGTAGTGTGGTCTTTTGCTACTTTCGAGATAGTCATGAGCATAATGACCTATCTTGTGACAATTGAAGCATTCAACATGAGATAATGATTTGTCATTCCTTCCTTTTGAATTATGAGAAGGAGGCTTCCTTGATGGATCCTTTTGCCTTCTTTTTTTCATAAGAGATATATGCATCAGGCTCCCCTCTTCATGTTTTTGAATCCTTCCTCTTGCAATCATTCTTTACTCTTCTTGAGTGAGCTTCCCAACAATTTCATCAAATGTCGGAAGGAAATCGTTGTTTCTAATTATAGTAATGAAGATTTCCCAAATAGGATGGTTACCTCTAAGAGTCACAACGACTAGCTCCCTGTTAGGAACATTTTCTCCAACTCTCTGAAATTGATCTCTAAGGTGAGAGATCCTGATAATGTAGGATTGAACAATTTCCTCTTTATTCATCTTAGTTTCCTTGAGTTGATCTTTCAGGGTGATGATCTCATTCAAGTTGTTCACTTCATACATGATGACTATTTTGTCATACATATATCTGTACTTTCTTAAATTCCTTACATATGCAATTAAATGATCTTGTAAGCCATCAACTATAATTTGCTTTTCTTTGGACTCACCTTTCTTAAACCTGTTCTTGAGGGAAGCGAAAGCATTTTCTGGAGGCTCGGGCATTCTTCCTTGGATGTATGCTAACACATCATTTTTGTCAACTATGATCTCCAATCTAACTTTCCATGCAACAAAGTTTGATGCATCACCCAACTTTTCATGCTCCTTGAAGGTAGAAGATGACATCTTTACCTTGACCCAACAATCTACTATCTGAAAGAGAGGGCTTTAATGCTTGTCTTCTTTTGGGCTTGTCCTTCACCTCCCCTTTGATACCATGTTAAATTTTCTGATTGTTCTATGTTCTATCAGTTACTTTAGCCTAATTTATCTTTTCATTAACAATGCATCCAATTATTAGCAGTATAATCAATCATAAATGTAACTGAAGAAAGTGTTGGGTGTGGAGCCTGATTATCTTCTTTATTCAAAGGTATCACCGCATTGGACCTGAGTTCGTAATGGGGCAGCAACACCTCCCTTTTTTTCGCCACCAAGGGGGTCCAGGGGGTAATGACGATTTTTAGAGCCCCCCCAGCGAGGGTAACGCCCTTGAAGCTAAAAATAGATGTAAAATATTATAATTTCGTAGTCAATCTGAGTCATTCATTAGGCAAATGATTTGATGGTAGAAGTTATGTTTAATTTAGGGTTTTTTTCCTAGAAGACAACCCCTCACTATATATGAGGGAATTGTATTCCGGCTATGTATATGCGTATTCTGAGCAAGAAAGAGAGAGGAGACTATGTGAGAGTGAAGAGGAAATTTCAATAGATCGGTTGTAGGTTGTATCTCTTCATTTTGCTGGATAAAATAAAAGGAAGGACTGGTCGTTTCTCCATGGACGTAGCCCAAATTGGGTGAACCACGTATATCTGTGTCTCTCTCTTGTTTCATGCATTTTCTGTGTTTGCATTTCTGCAATATTTTATGTGTTCCATTGCTCTGTAATATACAATTTTCTAACAATTGGTATTAGAGCCGAAGGTATATTTGGTTGATAAACTCGTAAGAGAGAAGGGTTCTTGGTTCGAGTGGGAGCAATGGCAAAAGATGGTAGGTTTAGGGCCCAAAAATTTGATGACCAAAACTACCAGTTGTGGAATATGCAGATGGAAGATTATCTGTATTAGAAAGATTTATACATACCATTGAGAGGAAAGACAAAGAAGCCAACAAGTATGAAAAACACAGAATGGGATATTCTCTACAGAAAGGTACTTAGAACAATATGGTTGTGCCTAGCAGCATCGGTAACCTTTAATATTTCAAAGGAAAAAAAAATAGAGGGTTTAATGTTGACATTGGCCAAATTATATGAAAAATCTTGGCCGCAAATAAGGTATTTCTTATGAAGCGTTTATTTAATATGAAGATGTCAAAAGGTGGATATGTTGATGATCATTTAAATGAATTTAATACGGTTACCAGTCAGTTAAGTTCTGTAGGGGTAACTTTTGATGATGAAGTTAGGGCTCTTTCCAGAAAGTTGGAATGGTTTGGTTATGGCCATTAGTAACTATGTTTCTAGATATAGTACTTTAAGGTTTGATGATGTTATCGGTGAAATCCTTAGTGAGGAAATGCGACGGAAAAGCTTCGGTGAGACATCAGGTAATGCTTTGACTGCAGAGACTAGGGGAAGAAAAATGGAAAGAGGAAAGAGCCCAAGATATCACAGTAAGTCAAGGAAAGGAAGATCCAAGTCCAGATTGGGGATAGTGTGCTGGAAATACGAGAAGAAAATACACCTAAAGAAAGACTACAAGTCTTGGAAGGGAAAAGAAGGATACGTGCAACAAGAAAACAATCATGAAGCGAATGTGACAAGGGATGTGTTGCAATATACTTTGAATCTTTCTTTATAAAATATTATTGATGTCTCGGTGGTAGATTCAGGGGCCTCATTCCATGCCACACCTGATAGGAAACATTTTCATGATTATGTTCAAGGAGATTTTGGACAGGTTCGTTTGGGTGATGATAAACCTTGTAAAATCATTGAAATGGGTAAAGTTTTCATAAAACAACAGAATGGAAACCAATGGCTATTGAAGGAAGTAAGGCATGTTCCAAATCTGAAGAAAAATCTAATTTCAACAGGGAAGTTGGGATGTGAAGGTTGTGTAACTACTTTTACAGATAAAACCTGGAAGGTCACTAAAGGAGCCCGAGTAATAGAAAACGAGAAAATGTTGGTACATTGTATTTATGCATTAGTATTTCCAATTTTGTTAATGCTTTAACCTATACAGAAGTAGATACAACATTATGGCATCATAGGCTCAAACACTTGAGTGGGAAGGGGATGCAAATTCTTCATTCAAGAAATTTGTTGCCAGATGTGAAGCATGTTGATTTGGAATTATGTGAGAATTGTGTTTATAGAAAACAAAAGAGAGTCAGATTCCTCAAAGTTGGGAAATAAAATAAGAGCGAAGAATTAGAGCTTGTGCATATAGATGTATGGGGACCTTCTCAGGTATCATCTCTCGGTGGCTCTCATTATTATGTTACTTTTATTGATGGTGCAACCTAAAAAACTAGATTTATTGTATTCGAAATAAATATGATGTATTTGATACTTTCATGGAAAACTTTGGTTGAAAATGAGACAGGAAAAAGGTTGAAGTGTCTCAGGTCAGACAATGGAGGTGAATATTTCAGCAAAGAGTTTGATAAGTACTATTCAAAGCATGGAAATCGTAGAGAGAAGAAAGTTTCAGGAACACCATAAGAAAATGGTGTGTCAGAAAGGATGAACATGACAATCATGGAGCGTGCAAGGTGCATGAGATTGCATGCAGGATTGCCTTTACAATTTTGGGCAGATGTTTTAGATATTGTTGTTTATCTAATAAATAGAGGGCCTTCAAGTTCCTTGGATGGAGGTATTCCAGAGGAGGCATGGACAAGTGAAAAGGTAAACTACTCATTTTTAAAGACTTTTGGTTGTGAAGCCTTTGTCCACATCAATAAAGAAAATAGAACAAAGCTTGAGGCAAAATCAAAGAAACATACCTTTATTGGATATGGTGTTAATCATTTTGATTTTGGCTTATATGATTACGAAAATCACAAAATCATTAGGAAAAGAGATGTCATATTCAATGAAAAGGTTTTGTATAAGGATCAGATGTAGGAAAAGAAACAGGAAAAAGAAAACAAAGAATACATAGTGTTTGATGAGATCACAGAAAAAGTAAAGGTGCTTGAAAATCATAATGATCAACAACCAAAACAACAACAACAATGGGCACCTCAAACACCTGAAAGTGGTGTTAGAAGATATACCAGGATAAGCAGACCCCTTGAATGATACTCTCCTTCATTATAGTATGTATTGTTGACTGATTTTGGTGAACCAAAATGTTATGAAGAAGTAGTGCAGGTAGAAACTAGGAAGAAGTGGGAGCTAACCATGAAATAAGAGATGGACTCCTTGGTACATAATCAAACTTGGGACTTAGTCAGGTTGCCTACATGTAAAACATCATTGCAGAATAAATGGGTTTATAGGTTGAAGGAAGAAGATGAAGGTAGAAAACGGTATAAATCTAGACTTGTGGTGAAGGGGTTTGCACATAAAAAAGGTATAGACTTTGATGAGATACTTTCTCCAATTGTTAAAATGACTTCAATCAAAATTATTTTAAGTCTAGTAGCAGCAGAAGATTTGCATCTTGAGCAGTTAGATGTAAAGACGACCTTTCTCCATGGGGATTTGGAGGAAGAGATCTATATGCAGCGACCACAAGGATATGAGGTCAAAGGGAAGGAGAAAACAGTGTGTAGGTTGAAGAAGAGCTTGTATGGCTTAAAACAAGCTCCAAAGAAGCGGTATCTAAAATTTGATAGGTTTATGTTTGAACAAGGTTATACTATATGTCACTCTAATCATTGTATTTATCTCAAAAGGCCAAATTATGGGAGCTATATTATATTGTTATTGTATGTATATGGCATGCTTGTTGTAGGGTCTAACAAGCAGGAAATAAATGTGCTCAAAGGAAAATTGGCAACTTCATTTGCAATGAAGGATTTGGGTGTTGCAAAACAAATCCTTGGTATGAGAATAACTAGAGACAGGAAAAATCACAAATTAACATTGTCTCAGAGTGATTACATATAAAAGGTGTTGAAAATATTTAATATGCACAATGCAAAACCAATTACTACACCTTTGGCTAGCCATTTATAAGTAAGGGGACACGTCCCAAGACTCGGGAAGAGATGGATTATATATCTAAAGTTCCATATGGATCGGAAGTTGGAAGTTTAATGTATGCAATGGTCTGCACAAGGCCTGATATTGCACATGCATTGGGATTTGTAAGCAGGTACATGAACAATCCAGGAAAAGAACATTGGATGGCAGTGAAGTGGATTCTCAGGTATTTGAGAGGTACCACATATCAAGCATTATGTTTTTGTGGTTCAAACATTGCTCTATAGGGATATGTTGATGCAAATATGGCAGGTGATAGAGATAATAGGAGGAGCACCACAGGGTATGTGTTTAAAGTAGGTGGAACAACTTTCAGTTGGGTTTCAAAATTGCAAAGTGTAGTTACACTCTCAATAACAGAAGTAGAGTATGTTTCTTCTATAGAGGCTAGTAAAGAAATTATTTGGTTACAAAGCTTTTTTTATGAATTAGGTAAGAAGAAGGAGTTGGACAGGTTATACAGTGTCATCCAAAGTGCCATTCATCTTGCAAAGAACATTGAATTTCATTCCAAGACTAAACATATGCAACTCAAGTACCATTTCATATGGCCAATGTTGGAAGATGGAGAGTTGAAGCTGGAAAAGATACACACTAGCCAGAATCCTGCAAATATTCTGCTCAGTTTTAATTGGTCTTCAAGTATGATGATGAATATGAGAAACAACCAGGTCCAAAGTGGAGTCATTTTCCAATAAATGAAGCAGCTATGGAGTTGCTATAATCAGTCTCCAAGTGGGAGATTGTTGGGTGTGGAGCCTAATTATCTTTTTTTATTCAGAGGTATCGCCACATTGGACCCCAATTCGTAATGGGTGGCAACAATGATTTTTAGAGCCCCTCCCCCCTGGTGGGGGTGCAGGGGCAGTACCCCCGAAGCTAAAAATAGATGTAAAATTGCCTTGTAAAATATTATATTTTTGTAGTCAATTTGAGTCGTTCATTAAGCGGATGATCTGAAGATAGAATTTTTCTTCCAGGGAAAAAATCAAACTTTTCATTGCTGTGACAAAAAGTTACATTGTATATAGACATTCAGATGACTGTATGATTTTCAATCATAGAGTTGTTGAGATGTTATTTTAAGGTTTCTCCTTCTACCATCTCGTTTGTCTGGCATTGAATCACCGATCAATTTTGAAACCAAGGCCTCCTTAGAGAGGAAAACAACTCTGATTGATCAACTTTCTGAGCAAATAAACGACATCATATGTCTCTAATATAAGCTAGAACATACACTGATAGGGCCAAATCATTCTCGGGTCTCCTCAGAAGGGAAAACAACCCAAACAGGAATGAGTCAGCTGAAAGTTGTATGGAAGTTAAAAGTTTGTTATGGAATTGAAATAGTAGTGTAATTGTCTGTTGTTTTTGAATGGAAAAATGGAAACGAAACAAAGGAAAATGCCTGAAGCTAGGCTATAGACATAGAGAATGTGGATTTTTAAACATATGGTGGAATATCCGACACACGGATCGCATCCATATCAGATTACTCTATCCTCCAACTGCCCAGATCTTGTTGCAAACCCGCTTTAGAAAGCTGGTCTACTGTATCATTGCGTTCCTTGTAAATGTGACATAAAGAAAGTTCATTAAAAAAAGACTTTAAATGCATGGTCTCTTCTAACAATGGTGATAATATGTAGTTCTGACATCTTCTTGTTCCATTGAACCATTTGATAATATTCAGTGAGTCCCTGAAGATCTGAATCGTGGGTATGCCCAGGTGGGTAAGCCAATAGAGGAGAAGTTTTAAGGCTGATAGTTCTGCGAAGTTGTTGGGTCCAGTCCCTAAGCCCACTGAGGCTTTGAGGCCTCTATAAGAGTTATAGATGAATAACCAACCCAACGCCACATTTTTCATTTTGGCTGGAGGCCCCGTCAAAGTATGCCCAAGGAACTCCTTTATTAATGCATTCTTCTCTAACAGGGTGAGATATTTCCTCATGGGCTGGCTCAGGAATACTGGTGAAGATAGTCACGCATTTGACAGCTGTGCTCCCCACCGAGGGGGTTTGTTCTTTAAAGATACTTTTATTCCTTGCGAGCCATAGCCCCCGGGAGATGATTAAAGGAAGGTCTCTAAGATTCTCTTCAGGGTGTTGCTTCCACCAAGATTGTCATACTTCTGCTACCATCCTCCCATCCCATGAAACGCTTTTGTGGATCAATCCCCCAACAGCCTGCCAAATCTCTCTTGAGAAGGAGAAATCTACAAAGAGGTGATGAATTGATTCAGAGGCAGTTTTGCACAGGGCACACCTCCTTGGACCTAACTTACATATTTTCTGAAGAATGTTGTTGGGTGAAAAGATTATCGTTTAATTCTGTTGTAGTACTTTCCCAACTATTTAATTAGTCAATCCGAGGTTCGTAGACTTACGAGGCACATGCACTATATATGCAGGACCGAAGTGGAACTAATTTAATCTAAATTACTGAAATCAAATTAATCTAGGAAGGCATTGAAACACTAACTAGGAAAACAGGAAATTGCATAAGGGAAAAGATATACAACATGTGAAGAATTTGAATGACAAACAACATATGTGAGGTCACAACAATAAAGATATCTTAAATTATATTACAAGAACCAAATAACAAATCATGAAAGTGTAACAATAAAAGAATATGAATCAAAGCTAAGAATCCCCTTCTCCTAATTACAAAACTATCTCTTAAAGCTAATCTCCATTCTTCATTATTATCAAAATGAAGAGAGAACACTCTCTTATATACATGAGGAAGATAACCATCTCATAATTACATATCCAATATTCTCTCAAGCACTCTCAACTACTTTCCCATTAATACAAAATATGATCCCTTTGAATCCTCCACACATCTCTCACATATCTTGGATAAGATAATTACATATCCAATATTCTCTCAAGCATTCTCAACTACTTTCCCATTATTACAAACTATGATCCCTTTGAATCCTCCACACATCTCTCACATATCTTGGATAAAATATGCCAACCAAATCCTCCATGATCTTCTCCTTAGGAATAGGCTTGCATAATTATCTCCTTAATATGGTGGAGGAGATATTTGAGAAGTCTCTTGGAATTAATTCTTCACATATTTCCTACACATCACAAAACTCACATATTCTTGAGATATATATAAAAATATGTATATTTTCTAATATTTAATCATAAATTCACTTGTAATACAAAAATGAATAAAATGGAAAATAAGAAGGTGGAAACCCAAATGTATTTATGAAAATGATATGATAAAAGGTTTAATGGCATATGAAATGTAAGGAATAGTGAAGAAAAAGGTGGATGAAAATATGACATTTCTGAGTCCCACATTCCTCCCAACTGAACTTGTTGCATGTCCTCATGCAACCATGCATGGGTCTCTTTAAGAACCATTTGGCATCTTGAACTTTGGTTGTTTACACGATGATGTCTTTTAATAATGAATGTTTCCAGGATATGTGAAAGACATGAGTAACAACTTACATTTTCTTATGGTTGGGTTCTTGTGTGACAACCATGAATACAAAGAATGTTGGTTCTTGTGTTAACAACATTCATTTCATTTTCTGTTCTCTTTTCTTCAATAATAATGTAAACACTCATTGGAAATCATAATGTGCATAAGAAAGCCCTTTTGTAATATTAATGAAGCATGCCAATATTGCGTATGAAGCAAAGTGCAACAAAGTATCATTGGAAAATAAATGTTGGTGAATGGTAAATGAGAAAAAAAAATGGAGTGATAGTGGTGAAAAAATGGAATCATGGTAGTGAATATGTAGTGAATCATGGTAGTGAATATTATCATTTAATTCTGTTGTAGTACTTGTCCAGCTATTTAATTTGTCAATCCGAGGTTCGTAGACTTACGAGGCACATGCACTATATATGTAGGACCGAAGTGGAACTAATTTAATCTAAATTACTGAAATCAAATTAATCTAGGAAGACATTGAAACACTAACTAGGAAAGCAGGAAATTGCATAAGGGAAAAGCAATACAACATGTGAAGACTTTGAATGACAAACAACATATGTGAGCTCACAACAATAAATATATCTTAAATTATATTACAAGAACTAAATAACAAATCATGAAAGTGTAACAATAAACGAATATGAATCAAAGCTAAGAATCCCCTTCTCCTAATGACAAAACTATCTCTTAAAGCTAATCTCCATTCTTCATTATTATCAAAATGAAGAGAGAGCACTCTCTTATATACATGAGGAAGATAACCATCTCATAATTACATATCCAATATTCTCTCAAGCACTCTCAACTACTTTCCCATTATTACAAAATATGATCCCTTTGGATCCTCCACACATCTCTCACATATCTTGGATAAAATAATTACATATCCAATATTCTCTCAAGCATTCTCAACTACTTTCCCATTATTACAAAATATGATCCTTTGAATCCTCCACACATATCTCACATATCTTGGATAAGATATGCCAACCAAATCCTCCATGATTTTCTCCTTAGGAATAGGCTTGCATAATTATCTCCTTAATATGGTGGAGGAGATATTTGAGAAGTCTCTTGGAATTAATTCTTCACATATTTCCTACACATCACAAAACTCACACATTCTTGAGATATATATAAAAATATGTATATTTTCTAATATTTAATCATAAATTCACTTGTAATACAAAAATGAATAAAATGGAAAATAAGAACGTGAAAGCCAAATGTATTTATGAAAATGATATGATAAAAGGTTAATGGGATGATGAAAAGTAAGGAATAGTGAAGAAAAAGGTGGATGAAAATATGACATTTCTGAGTCCCAACAAATATCCTAGGTTGGCACCTTCTCCTTGAGGATGCACCAGAAGGACAATCGGGCTTTTGTCAGACTTTGCAATTTCTAGATTGAGGTAGCCCACCAATCCTGATTTCCCCAACCTTTCTTTGTCATTAGGTCCTTGTATCCTTATTTTGGGGAGTAGTTACTCGAGTCTGCATGTGCCTAGACTAGATGATCAAGTCTATTTCTAAGGCGGACATTTGATTGGGACATCTTTGTGATGAAGGTGTTCCATTCCCCTCTCCATTGATGATTGAGGTTTAGGTCCATCCTTGAAAGCCAGGTTTGTCGCCAAATGGAGGAGTGGCCATGGTTCTCGATCTGACTGAGATTTTGGATGCCTCTTGAATCGAGTTGGTTGATGAGGCCCGGGGATAGAGTGAAAGCTTCGTTGCATCCAACCCATGGATCCTTCCCTATTCAGACTTGTTCTCCATTTCCTACCTGCTATGATAGCCCTTTTTCAATGATCTTAAGGTCGTCTAATGTTGCTTTCCACACCACAGAGGCACTTCCTTTCTTTTTATTTGGGCTTCTAATCCAGTCTTCCAATGACATTGGATCAATGTATTTCCGCTTGACCACCATAGTCTAGAGGTTCTCCATTTTGATTAGCCTCCATCCTAGCTTTGCTACTAGCGACGACCCGAAAGCAGTTAGGTCTTTTATTCCCCATCCTCCCCAATCCTTTGGCCTTCCCACCTTCTCCCAAGCCACCCATGGAAGTACCGAGTCTTCCTTTGAGCCTACCCATAAAAATCTACTGCAAACTCTTCTAGTTTTTTCCAGAATCCCTTTCAAAACCAAGGTTAAAGCAGCCCAGTATATAGGTATAACAAGTAGGATTGATTTAATGAGGGTCAGTAATACCAACTCTAGATAGCCATTTGAAACTCCTGTGGGTGACCCTTGATTTGATTTTTGCAATCATCCAGTGCCAATCCTACTTCCTATATGAGCAGGGCTTCAGGAAGAAACCTAGGTATTTAAAACTGTCTTCTAGCTTTTGATCTTTGAAAGGAAAATCTTCTTTGATTTGGTTTACTTCCTACCTGTTGAAACCTTCCAACCTTTAAGAAGAGATTTAGTATCCTTTTTAATTCCTGTGTTTCACTCCTCCTTCCGTTACTGAAGAGAAAAATGTCATCCACGAATAGGAGATGGGTTATTTTTAATTTGACTGCCACTTTCAGCCCTTTGATATCCCCCTTTCTTCTAGCTTCTAAGAGCAGCTGGTTGAATCCTTCTGTCGCCAGAAGGAAGAGGAAGGGTGAGAGGGGGCATCCTTGTCTCAGCCCTCTTTGGCCTTGAAAGAAAGAAGAGGCTGCTCCATTAATGAGCACCACAAAGCTTACACTGGTTAAGCATCCCATCACCCAGTTTATAAAGTCGACTTGAAACCCTAGGTGTGTGAGAAGCATCCGAATATACATCCAACTGAACCTGTCAAAGGATTTTGAGAGGTCTATTTTCACTACTGCTCCTTTATTTTTCTTTTGTTTGATGCTATGGATGGTTCCCTGGGCCACTCCAATTGCTTCATGGATCTACGTCCCGTTTAGAAAGTCGAACTGTTCTTTTGACATGTGTTTGGATAGAATTGGTATTACACAGAAAGCTCTCACCTTTGCTATGATTTTGTAGATATAGTTACAGAGGGATATCGGTCGGAAATTGATCTAGGTGGCTCCAGAGACACACACGAGACAAAGAGGGCTTATGATAGCTCAAAAAATAAAAGTGATAAAAATTCTTTCGAACTAGCACCAGAGTGTAGATCTCGTTGTCCTGATTGCAGCAGTGTGAACGGTTCGTCAATCCGAGTCCAGATGAGGAAGATAGAGGCAGTCAAAATTTTGGTTGACTTTTGTTGACTGGGCAGGCTTAAGGAGGCCGCAATTTGGACAAAATCCAGCCATCGGATTCCGGCCAACCTGGGCCAGATTTCGGGCAAATTTGTGGCCCGTTTAATTTGACTCCTTCGGTCAAATTTTGAAATTTTCGAAAAGGGCTTATGATTATATATATATATATATATATATATATAGATATATATAAAGGAGGTGATGGGCCACCACCCCACACCTCTCTATATATATGAACCATACGTAATAAATAAGAGAGGTCGAGAAGGGATTGAACCCGCCCGACCCACATGCACTGGCCCCCACTAGGCAGCCCCGTGTACAATACGCCTTCAAACGACCTCATTTAATGTGCCTCTTAAACGTACAAACACGACAACAGATATTATGTGTGCGGAGGGTATGGGGCGGGCCGCCCAATGTGGAATCTAGCTTGAACTGTGAAACCAAAGCTTCACCTGATTTTCCTCCTGAGTTCTTCTTGTTAGACTTTTTGTGTGGACACTTTGTAGCATATTTCCAAAATTCATGACAATTGAATCATTTTATTTTGGACAAGTCTTTCTTCTTGCCCCCTTGGTCAGATTCTGGTTTGGTTTGAGATTTCTTCCCTTTTCCCTTTTTTTCCCTTTCCAACCAATGCAAAATTTTCTTCATCCTCTCCCTTGGATTAACTTCCATTTATGGTATTTTGCCTAATCTCTTATTGTACCAAATCAGACCATAAACGTTCCCAATTTGGTAATTTCTCCCTCTCGTTCATCGAGTCCTAGAATCTATGCCAACTTTTGGGAAGGCCTATAAGAGTTAGGCTCACCATGTCATCTTCTGCAAAATTCACACCAACCCCTCCAAGCTCATCCTAAACTTGTGTAAAGATGGTGAGATAGCGCAGAATAGTATCATCCTTCTGCATCTTGATGTTTCAAAGTTTTTCTTTGAGGGCTAGTTTTCTATTGTCATTGTTATTCTCGAATAGCTCTATCAATACCTCCTACATTGCGAAATGAGTTTCTTTTCCATGGATTTTTGAGACAATGTGGTCTCACACTCCCTCCAAGATTATTCTCATCATCTTGGCTACATATTTCTTCCATTGGGCTAGGTTTTGGGCATCAACTGATATTGGTTTTGGAATGTATGTCTTGACATATTCCAACAATCCATTTTCATCAATAACTACCACCATGCGATCCTTCCAGACAATGAAATTTGAGTTTCCTTCCAAGGCATACTCTAATCTCAGTCCGTTGAAGGTCATTCTTCCAACTTTGAAGAAATCTTGCTACACTGGAGCTGCAAATTCGAACCTCCTGAGGAACAACTTCGAAACTATTGTTATAATGTGAAACATTCTATGATACCATGTAGAAATATGGTGATAGAATTGCAACTGCTAAAGAAATTTAATATAAATCAAGAGACACAATTCTACTTTACTGCTCTGCAGAAATTAATTCACAATTTAGAATAACATTGGCAAACATGCATCAATCAAATACACAAGTACACATATTTTTCTAGGGGAAACCAACTGGTAAAAACCCCTTAAGTCTGTTTACATTAATCAAATGAATAGAGAATGTATTGCAATTGGTTGTTCGCTCTTAGCTCAACTTGCAAGTGAATAACCTTTTTCTCTGCTCTATGAGAAGTTCTAACCTAGAATTAGTCAATTTTTACCTCCACCTGAGCTACTATTTCCTTGCGCAAATCCTGAGGAATTATGCCCTTATTGTTTAGAAATTTTCCTCCAATTGATTGTACAATTCCTAAGTTTGGATCGCTCACTGCATGCAACACTTGTATGCTCAAGACTAGTATACAACTAATGCTACACTCCCTCGGAATCTCCACCACAGGTGGGGAACTCGAATTATCTACATGCATTAGATATTTTTGGTTGATTGATCAGTTAAATGGATGATCACTAAGTTAGACTATTGTCCAATTGCACAACTGACCTCCAACTAGTTCTATCAACAGTTAGAACTAGTTTTTTTTTTCAGAGAGAAAAATCTATAATAGTATTATATTGAGACAATATAAGAGTTACATATGTGTTTATAACATGTCTGATAGCATCATCAAAGTACAAATGGTGCTGGAGAACTCACAGCAATAGCCATCAACTGAAAGGATAAAAGGAAAACATAAACATATTGACTGTCTACGTATATAATGATGCAAATACATATGTATTTATAACGAGCCAATATAAGTTGGGCAAGGGAAAAATAGATAAGTACAGTTCATATGCCTGGGATGAAGAAATCCCGAATGTGATAAGTGTAGGCATCCACTGAAATCATCAAAGACCCATCATCGTGTACATATGACATTCCATCCTTAGACAGGCGATCCGCCTTTGTATTATGGTACCGTGGAATGTGTGAGATAGAGGGTTGTTTTAATATATTCCAGAAGTGTATTGACCGCGCCAGCCAGCCTGTTAGATGTGGATAATTGATATGGCAAGTACCTCTGATGTGATCAATCATAACTTTAGAGTCCCAATAACTGAACTAGATTGCTACAAATTAGCAATCACACATGCATAATTGAACTCCAAGCCCTCTAAATCGAATTTACTAAGCTAACTGAGTGACAAGATCTATGTCACCTCAGTTAACTACCTTCAAGTTGTCTTTTGATGTGGAAATTTCAAATTTACTCTATTTGACCAAGGAAAAGTCAAATTGAGTCTTTCTTGCCACACTTCTCAACACTACTATTGTTTTAGTCATTCCTAATTGGTGAATCTGGACATAGTGAGAATTGAATAGGTTGTTGATTCAACCATTCTTGGTATGCTTCCTATATGAGCCTTACTCTTGATGCAACCATCTCTTAATTTGACATTGTAGTGGGGTGCATCGGAAGATGGTAGGTGGGTCTCTCATCATCACTAGAATATTAATTTCAAAAATATTGAACATTAATACATCAATGATATTAGTAAGCACAATGCAATTGGTTTGTTGAAATTACATTATACCAAATAATTATTACCATTGTTGACTTAGGATTGCGGCTAGAAGATAGCATGTTACAATTGGCAGGGTAAAGTGGCTGCCCATTTTCATCTACCAACTGTTTGCGGTATGATGCTCCTGATAAGAGGTTTCAACGTTTTTGAACAGGTGGAATATTTTCTGCATCTAAACTTGATTCTGAATCAAGATTATGCAAATTTGGATACATTTTTATTCAAATTGACATGGGTTAAAAAAAAGAAAAAAAAAAAAAGCAATTAGATAATCAAATATAAATAAAATCTAAACTTATTGGAGATGGAAATGGAGAACTATGTGAAAGACTTTGAGCAATATGGAACAAGTTGGAATTTGAAGAATTAGCCAAGTCATACTATAAGATTTTCTCCCTGCATCTGAGAAAAATCAGCAATAAATTTTTGTGTACATACCTAAAATTAATTTCGAGAACCATATATCCACAATCTGAATTTCATTATAGTCTTCAAATCATTTTTCAACAATAAGGCGACTTTAAGGGGAAAAAGTATGTTATGAATTATTGTAACTCATGTCGATGCATCCTAAAAGATAATTTGAGATGAATATGTCATTTTATGTGAAAATAAAATTTCAAATAACTTTTAAAGCATTCAATGCTCTTGTAAAACTAATTGCACCGATGCGTTAAATAATAACTGCAATAATGTGTTAAAATAATAACTACACCGATTTTTGAAATTTCAAAAATAAAAAATGAATTCTATGATATCGCTGTGTTAAAAAAATTTAATGCAGCAATAAATTATCTTAATCGATGTGTGTTAATATAAACGCACCAGTGCTTTTTACTATGAAACCTTTCATAGAAAAAAATCACTATTGATTTTACTAATAATTTTTTTTACAATCTTTGTTCCCATTTAGATTTAATTAGAATTCAAATAATAATAATAATAAATAAATGAATAAAAAGCAATACTTACCTTAAACCCTTACTTCTTGCTTATGTGACCAAAATTTCACTTTAGGGTTTAAGTCCCTCTCCCACTTCACAATTAGGGTTTTTTTAGGCATTTTAAATTTAATGGGTTTGTATTACTATATATAAGGCATTTGACGTGTGAAGCAAGGGTACCACTATTGAATCGAATTCAAACCCTGTCGAACCGGTCCATTTTTTTTAAAATGGCTTCCTTTTATTAGTCTGCCTTACAGAATATAAAGCACCAATGCGCCTCTACCAAATAGCATCATTAACTCCAAAAACCTTGTGTTTAATTTTTTATTGTGATGGCGGTGCTTCTATCGTTACATATTGCATCGTCATAATTTAAAGTTATTTAAAAAAAAAAAAAAATTCATTGTCGGTGCTAAACAATTAAACACCTCAAAGCATTTACTAAATTAAACGCACCTATGAATTTATGCACATAACCATACCAATTACCATACCTCTTTTTGGCTAAAAATTATGTGATTTATTTATAAAATATATCTAATGGTTTTTGTATTGAATGATACAAGTTGCATATTGATAAGAAAATGTTTGAGAAGTTGTCAAGTAACAAAAATATTGATCGGCACAATGATAGCACATCCAATAAAGCAAAAGTTCTTTGTGAATTCTTTACATAATTAATATGTTTCAAATATATGTAAGTTTAACAAATATGTATTGGTTAGTGTGTGTCATGCAGAGCCACAAAATGAAAAACTTGATAAGATTGTTTCTGATCTAAGTGCAAAAGAGCATAAAGGTCTAGTAGAAAAACTATAAAATGATGAATCAGGTGAATGAAAAAATGTTATTCAATGAGTTTTTGTTTTTTAATTTTCGTTAATAATATATTTAAGAATATTAGATAGCATGTTTCAAACAATCTATTAATTAACATATGTTTAATGTTTTACAGGGACCAATAACGAAAGAAAATAATGTTGTTCTAACAAAATAAAAAGTATAGAACATGTAAATGACGATGAACTGGTCATTAACTCATCTGAAGTGGTGTTGAAGGTTAATTAAAGAGAGGAAAACTTTTACAAAACTATGAGGGATATATTGGAATGAACATATAGATATATTTTCCACTTACAGTACAAAAATCAATCCAATGGTTCCAAAAACCAAATTATATTTAAACTACAGGAAGCGTTTCCAGAGCAATGGTAGATGAGACATGCTAGACTTGCAATAACGAAAAAATACAACAACAACAAAAAATTATTCAAAAGGTGATATTCCTAATTAAAATGATTTTCTAGAATTATATTTATATATTAGTACGAAGCATTCATTTATTAATATCAATTTTGTTATATTTAGTTTTCATATATCAATATAAAAATAGTTTATTACTTTTTTAGGAAGATTATGAAAATCCCAAGGGATCAATGAGTTGACATCCAAAACATGCCAGTAGGAATGTCCAAAAAAAAGTACAAGGAGATGGTCAAAGAAATGGACATAACTGGATCACAGGAGGGGTCATCTTAACAACAATGTGTTTCAAATTTATGTAATCGTTGATTTTTTCTATTAGGTACATATAAACAAACAATTCAACATTAGATAATAATTTTCAAATATTTTCTTCCAAAAAATAAAACAAAATGGAACTCATTCAACACATAAAACATGATGATAAGGAGAAAAAAAATGGTTGATATCAAAGTTTGTGAGTAATTGTTAATATTTCCTTATAGTAACTTAAAGTTTCATTTTTGTATATTTTAAGTTGTTTTACAACAACCATTCTTGAATGCCTTCAAATAAGTGCTAACATACAAAAAAGAGCCATCGGAAAAATTGATTGACATTGGGTTAAATGTGGGTTGTAAGTATATGTTTGGATATCAAAAATTAATCGTGGAATTTGTAAATATATATGTTGTTTTAATTCTCTGAGTTTATAATTAATAGAACAAAAAAATCAATTATATTAAATCTATATTTATTATGACATATAAAAATGGTATGAAACACAATATGGAACTATGCCAACAAAAGAGTTGTTGAAACAAAGCATAAGATTTCGTTTTGAAAAAATGTGTATAATTCAAGGCTCACTTCTTGTTATGGTACAATGCTTTTCGATTTACATTAATGTATATTATTTATTTCAATTTTCATCATTCTCACCAATGTAGATACACTCATTAGACTTTATTTTTATGTTTGTATATGGAACTCGAAGAAGACGAAAACAATCAATGCAATCAACAAAAAATTCATCCAAATAACCCAAGTCATGAAAATAGCTCGAGCACAGACAACATTTCCAATGAAGAATGATGACCTATTTGGATATCAATGCAAGCTCTTATATTTTTTTAAATAACTGTTTGTGAAAATCAGACATTTGTTTTAATGTAATGGACATAATGTCTCAATTGAAAGATAAGGGGTTACAAATAACTATCTCATTTTATATGACAAATATCCTCTTATTCATATATAATAAAATACATTTTAGTTTATTCTATTGTGTTGTCCAATGTCACTGTGAAATGTTACACCATTGATTAAATATATGGATTATTAAATATTATAATGAAGAGATGTGAAATCAGATGATATAACAAATTAATCCAAACATCATATACAAATGCACCAATCAAAATTTAATTTATATGAACATTGTTATAAAATATATGTCAATTTTTCGATGAATAAAGGATTTTAAAAATCACAATAATTGCACTATCATAGGTCAATATTTCTAAAAAAGAGAAAATGGATACCAGGACATCGTATATTAATATGCACCGCTCCAAATACGAGTTTTTCAACAACAATATTTACAATAATAAAAATGGTATCCCGATACGTTTGTAAAATAAAGATGCACCAGGAAGATATTTTGATTCGCCTTTAACACACCTATGCATCGTTACCTTTAACGTACCATTGTGTTAGATTATGTAAAAGCACTCGTATAGCAAGAGTTTTTTTCCTGCCCCGGTGCCTTTTGTGAAAACTGCAACACTGAGGCTTTTGCAAACTGTTGACACCTAATCTTTGGGATTAGGCAAACTGATGTAAATATTGTAAATAATAAAAATAAAAGGAAGTTGGAAGACGGAGAGGCATTTGGAGATGAAACCCAATAGTCTCCCTCTCCTTGTATATGTTCATATTCTCCCTTAATGCAAATATGTTCAAATTTGTGGAGTTACTCTTGGCTTGACATGGTATCAAAGCCAACTCCTAAAATTAGGTTTTTTCTTGCCCTGTAACTCCTATCGACTGCCATTAATTCTCTGCTATATTGTCCCTATGGTAATTTTTTATCCTCTGTCCTTCAGCATCGCTTCTTAAAGTGTTGGATTGGAGCATCATAAAACTCTTGTTATGTGTTAAAGCAACATTGAAATCTCTGCCTTGTTTGTGTGAATATCCTACATCAAATTGGTCAGTTTATGACTCTGGTTGGTTGGTGTACAATTGGTTACTCTTGCAAATTGGTGTGTAATAGTTCGTTCAAGACTCATGCGTTTTGAAGACCATGTAAAGTTTGTTATGCATTGGAATGAAGCGTTTAAACCGATGATAGCTTCATGTTGATGCACCAATCCTTATGTTCGTTGAATGTGTTGGTTGTTTTTGTGTATTAAGACCTCTACATACAATATGTTAAAATTGGGGCCGATTCATATTTTGAAATTCGTGCATTGAACTTTGATGAACTGGAATGAATTTGGAGCATTGAATAGGTTTGTGAAAATTGTGAATGTTGTGTTTAATATTGATAATGCCAATATATGACATGAAGGTAGTTGTCTGTTATGGTGCATTGTTTGTTTTGGTATGTTTTGTATAGTATTATTTGTTGTTGGTTGTAAATGACACTATATACAATGGAATATTATGTTTCCTTGAGTTCCATTTTTTTAAGGGTTGTATGGTATATTATGGTGATGGCACTGAAGTATAATATGTTGGGTTGAATTATATGTGTTATAATGGTATGTTGGAAACTCATTTTGGAGGCCCAATATATATTGGAAATCATACAATGTAAATCTGATGTGTGTTAAAGATCGTCCATGGTTAGGTGGTGCTCTCCTTATGTATGTTGGAAAGTGTGCCCATATTGAATGCATATATGTCTGAGTGTTGGCCCTTTTTATATATGCGTTGTTTTTTAGTAATACAAAAAATGGGATGGCATACATATGCTTTGGTGCATATATGTATGATTTTTTTGAAGACATATCCAATCATTTTACAAATACATCAATCTTTTGTTACAAGTATTATAATTATTTTTTAGACCAATTCAGATGTTATGATGCATTCACCCATCTCTTAGTTCTCTCTAGCAAAGAGAACTATCATGAGTGGTCCATGAAGATAAAGCACACTTTTATTTTTAGTGAGTTGTGGAAAGGGGTTTGTGAAGGAGAATGAGATAATGCACTTGAAAAAACCACTTCAGTCAAGGAGCTATCCATTTGGGAAAATAAGAACAACAAGGCCTATGCCTTGATTGCAGAATTTGTAAATGAAGAGACGTGTTGACATATTTTTCTATTTTCAAATGCCTTTCAAGCCTTAAAAAAGTTGAAGGAATTGTATGACTCGCACTTTGAACTTGAATTTGTTTAATTGATAATCAAGTTCAATCTTGAGTTGAAAAATGATGACCCTATTTCCTTAGGATAAGAATCAAGATTGATTATACACGCTATAAAATCCATTGGTGTTGAAATAGATATTCTTATCATGGCTTATGTCAAGGCACTATCCCACCTATTCACATTATCTTGAGTCATTGCAAGCAAGTGGCAACCTTAAGGAGATTACCTTTGACTCCCTTAAGAAGAAGTTTGCTGAAAGAGAGAAAGATTTTGGGAAGAAGATACCTCCTCAGTGTTCTGAAGAAGTTGTGTGCCTTGCACAAAAAGAGAATAATCATGCACAAGACCTTCTAGAGGAAGAGGTGGCAGAAGAGGAATAGGAAGAAATAATTTTAGAGGTAGGGGGGCAGACATTACTAAGGAGAAAGGTCTGATCTTCATTACATACGATGCAATAGAGATGGACATGATGCTTCCCCATGTAAGTTGCTTTGGGATAGAATTGAGAAGGAAACAAATGAAGAAAAAGGTAAAACAACTATCAGAGAGAAAGGAAAAACACCTGATTCCGCTCATTATGTTTTAGCACATTAGAACATTGGAGTAACTGAAGACTACTAAATGATTCACTTGCTTCATGGAAAGATGTTTGGTTTCTTGATTTAGGAGAAACTTGCCACATAACTTTCAAGAGAGATTTCTTTAAATAATTCACTGACGATGTTGATAGAGCAGTATACTTTCAAAAACAAGTTAAAACTCAAGCCATCAGGGCTTGGCACCATTAGGATCAAACTACCTAATCTTCCAGACTTTCTTCTACATGATGTTCTATACCTTTCGAAGCCGAGGAGAAACCTGTTGCCTTTGGTCCACATCCACCAGCAAGGACACTCCATTTGTTGAGAAATCAACACAAGTATATTAACGTTTGATTACTCTTTATTGATAATTACTTGTGAGTTATGTTTGCTTCTTTTACTTCTTTATTATATTATCTTTCATCAAGAAATTTTCATATTATGTGTGTATGAAGATCACAAAACAAAAGGACGTAAGATGTAAACACTATGCCAGGGAAAAACCCCCCTTGAGGGGAAATCCTAGTCAAAATTCTCTTCCTTTAATAGTATTATTTGAGACTCTTCAACCTAGACAAAGACCAAACCTTCCCTCCACACCAAGTCAGCCTTCTAGATCTTTGACCCCTTTGTAGCAGCACTTCCACCCCAACAACTTCAACTACACAACAACTTATAGCATCATGCAGCAACTCGTAGCAACAACACTTGGAAGACTTCAATCTCCCAAACTGGGGCACAAAACATAGAGAGAGTAGCTCCAAAACTTAAATTTTCTTCTTCTCCTTAGACTTGACCCGACTCACACTTCCTTTAGACTTCTTTGACCTAGTTCGCACTTCTTCATCTTCCTTAGAGATATCAAACTATTTTGAGATGAGATGCTCCAAATGAATTTGACTTCCTTCTATTTATAGGCTCCAAGTGAGGTCGAATTGGTGTCCTTAAGCTGACTTGATCTCCTTTAGGCTAACTTGGTGTGGAGGTTACATAAATTATATTTGAATCAATAGTAAACCTTTTTACATGAATCAAAAGCCTAAGAAGGGTCTCTTTAAATGTACAATGTCTCTATAGACTCAATATTAATCCTAGGAGTCCACAATGGGGACTTTGACTAATATAATTATGACCCAATTAGGAAACCCATGCTTTAATAAGTCATTGATACAAATAATAAAATTATTTTCTTTATTCTTTTGACAAGTATATTACATGATGACTCAAATACATTAATGAAGACTAGACCTAGTTACATTTCCAAACACTCCCTCTTAACTAGGGAGGTATTCATTATATACAAATATAATTGAAGATCTCAAACTATATTAACAATGAAGAGTTTAGGCACCGCAATGTCGTGGACTAGACTCCTGACCATGGTTATCTATCCATTGTTATCTCAACAGTTTAGGCACTGCAATGCCATGAACTAGATTCCTGATCATGGAAATTTATCCAAGTGGGAATAAGGTGGACTCAAGATTCTAGCCTCTCTAGGTACCATCAGGTTTACTTGCTAACCACCAACCTAGGGACCTAGGTGTGTATTCATGGTCTGAGGTCTACGACCCATGCCACCCTCCCTAATTTGGGACCTAGAATTTAACACAATGTGTTGGCCAAATGTCCTCCCAGGCAATGCTTCACTCGCAAAGCCTCAACAAATCTCTTCCAATATCTTATCATCAATACAATCAACAATATTTACTAAACCAAGCACGTACTTAGATATTAAAACTTCTTATTAGGAGGAACCTTTGTTAGTGTGTTTGCTACATGTTCATCTGTTGAAACATACTCCAACTTCACGATCCCATCCTGCACAAGGTTTCTAATAAAATGGAACTTATTGTTGATATGATTCATTCTAGCATGAAACATGGGATCTGCAGACATCTTGATACAACTTTGGTTGTCACAATTAATCACAGTAGGACCCAAAAACTTCTCGAACAAATATGCCAGAAGCTTCCTTAACTAAACATCCTTCCTCCCTACTTCACATGCAACCACATATTCTACCTTAGCACTACTTAAAGCAACGAGATATTGCTTCCTACTCATCCATGAGATCATAACATCTCCCAGACTAAAACATCCTCTGATATTGCTCCTTCCATCGGTCTCACTGCCATCCTAGTCAGAATCTATGAAGCCAATTAGCTTGACTTCCTTACTATCATACTTTAGGCAGTGATATATAGTACCACGAATATGTTGAAAATAGCAACAAGAAATGCTAAAAATAGAAGTGCTAAAAATATCACTACTATAAATAGCAGTTCGGGTACCAGCGTTGGACATAGCAACAAGGAATGAAAAATGGAAGACCTATAAATAACATTGCTAAAAATAGCAGTTTGGGATAGATTTCTATTTTAATTAGTCCCTGAACTAAAATAGAGACGTAAAATTCGAATTTGATCTTAGCAGTTGTTTGTAAAATAGTTAATTAATTCATCTTGAATTAATTAGTTAAGGAAAATCAAACATGAAGTCTATGTGAAGACATGCAACAGTTTCTCCATTAATTGAGGAATTTATCCATCAGTTAAAGAGATAAGGATGAGTTGTAATATTGAGTTGTAATTAGTTGGCTCAGTTAAGTGAGTCAAGTCTAGTTAGATTAATTCAAACAGTTTGTTGAATTAATTGTGAGTTCAGTTAGTTAATGCTTGCATGCATGTAACTGCTGCACTTCAGATAACTGAATATTCTCTCATAAATAACTCATGCATGTCAGTTCTATCAGAGACCTATTTGAAATCAAAGGAGGGACAATGTACTATCAGTTGGATGAATTTTTTCCTATAAAGGAAACTCATCCATGCAGAAGGATTTATCTCCTTCAGGTTTGTGCAGTTATTTCTGAGCCAAGTGAGCAGTGTGAGGTGGGAATTCACACATGTGGAAGCACTGGACCCCAGGAAACACTGCACAAGGAAATAGGAGGCTTGGAGGGCAGAGGATAAGATTGTGAGAGCCTTTGACTATCTATGAGCAGCATTGTTTGATTACAGAGAGATCAGGATAGCTTGAGAGCTGATTCTTTTTGTAACTTGAACAAGATTTCCACTTGTATGATAATACAAAGATTAGGGTTTTAGGCTGAGGCTTTCCCCGGGTTATTTCTTCTGTGTTATGTGTGATTGATTTCTCATTCTCAGTTATATGTGTTCTCATTGATATTGCTCAATCCGATTAAGCTTCAGCAAAGTTTGTTGTAGAAGTAGATCCTGTATTTTGCTATGGTATATTGCATAATATGTTGATCTACAGTGGGAATTTCTACATGGTATCGGAGCAAAGGTGATCAAAGAAGAGAACAATATACAAGAAGGGAGAAATTCCAAGTTTGAAGTTCCTGAATATAGAAATTGAGTTCTTATCACATCTCAATTTCACCAATGGCATTCAGCGGTTTAAGACTCGAGTATGCCCTTGATGGCAGCTCGAATTATATAGCTTGGAAGGATCGCATGGAAGCAATATTAGAAGATAATGGTCTAAAGGACTTCATTGATCAAGAAGTCCCCAATCCCGCAACAGCTAATGCTACAGAATTGGCGGAATGAAAGAAATGTGTGGCTAGAGCAAGGAGAATCCCCCTGGAGGGAGTTCGAGACCACATTGTCTCGAGCCTCCATGGGAATGAGACACCGTTTTCGATGTGGAAAACATTGAAAGATCTATGTCAGAACAACAATGATCAGAGGAAGCTGGCAATGAAAGACAAGCTTCAGAAAGTCAAGTGTGAAAAGAGCGACACGATCTCTACATAACTGAACAAGCTCACCACCTACAGGGATGAGCTTGGAAGTGTAGGGATCACAATAGCTAATGATGACATGGTGAGTCTTGCTCTCCTCAGTCTTCCTAAGAACTGGCATAGCTACCAAGACTGGGTTAATGGAAGAGAGAAACTGCCAGATTGGGAATGACTTTGGTCAGATCTGATGCAAGAGGAGATAAGAAGAAGCACCAGAGATGGTTCTTCATCCAAGGAGGATGAAGAAAATTGTGCCTTAGTGAGCAAGGCGAATAAAGGGAAGGAGAAGGATTCTCATCCCAAATCGAGTTCTTCCTATGGCGGGAAGAAGTTTGACAAATTGAAAGTATGATGCTTTCGTTGTCATGAGGTGGGCCATTTTGCTACAAATTGTCCACTGAAGAAATCCAAGATGGGATCCAAGGAAGGATCAGAAGGTGAGGCACTGGCCTCACAGTTTGAGTTGGATTTCACACTTTTCGCATGCATGGTTTCATCCATGGTGGGATGTGGTTGGTTTCTTGACAGTGGAGCTTATTTCCACATGACCGGCGACAAGAGTTTGTTCAATACCTTGGAGGAGAAAGATCTCCAAATACTCATAGTGATGAGTAATGATGAAAAGTATAGTGTCTTAGGTGTAGGCACGATTGTTTTTTAGAGGGAGCATGGAGCTCACATTACCTTGAACGATGTCAAGTATGTACCAAGATTGAGGAAAAATTTGGTGTTAATCGCAATGCTGGAAGACAAATGCTATGATGTAGTCTTCAATAAGGGAAAGGCTTTCCTTCGACACATCACCACTAGACAAGTGAAGCAAATCAGTTCACGAGTCAAAAACCTGTATGCTCTTGAGCTTCAAGATGCATGCAAAGCCTTTAGGAGCAAGGCAACTGATGGAGACTTGGTGGTTGAGAGGGAGAGTACATTACCTCTCAACATTCAGCACCAGAAGAAGTCTCAGACAATTGTGGAGGAGCCACAATTGGTGAAGCGGCTTCAGGAGGTTGTGGAGTAGCCACAACTGGAGAAGCCGAGAGGAGATCGAGTGGAGGCATCCACTCATGCGGAGACCTCTAGCAGGGGGAAGTTTTGAGCCAAGTGGGCAGAGGGATCACATGCATCCATACCTCTAGGTGGGAGGTGGGGCGATGTGGAGTGACAGTCCCAAGAAGGCTGGAATAAGGGCAGGATCATTGAGGTACCCAACCTCTTTGATTAGACCTTGCTACGAGAGCCCCGATGAAGACTAATAGTACTGTCTGAGTGGGTAGAGGCAGATGCAGATGGAGCGGTAGAGAGAACTATAGTGCAAGAATCCCAAGACAGTGCATAGCTAGCAAGCTGCAACAATGTGAGAGGCACATGAGTGTTGCACCAGTGCAAGATGGCACAGAGAGGTGTGCAACGGTGCGAGATGCATGGAGTGTTGTAGTAGCTCAGAGGTCACAAAGGGAACACTTCTCAGCAGCAGAGGGAGCTTCAACATCACAGTATGTTTCTAGCCCAACTAGAGGTCAGTTGAGAGTTTTTTTTGTTTCTAAAGTTGTTGGAGCAACCACACTTGGGAGAAATGTTGCATGCAGAACATTCCAAAGGTTCAGGATTGGGTTCGAGTTGAATGTCTTTCTTATTGAGAGGGAGTGTTGAAAATAGCAACAAGAAATGTTAAAAATAGCACTGCTATAAATAGCAGTTCAGGTACCAGTGTTGGACATAGTAGCAAGGAATGAAAAATAAAAGTGTTATAAATAGCATTGCTAAAAATAGCAGTTCTTGATAGATTCCTATTTTAATTAGTCCCTGAACTAAAATAGAGAATTAAAATTCGAACTTGACCTTAGCAGATGTTTGTAAAATAATTAATTAATTCATCTTGATTTAATTAGTTAAGGAAAATCAAACATGAAGTCTATGTGAAGACATGCAACAGTTTCTCCATTAATTGAGGAATTTATCCATCAGTTAAAGAGATAAAGATGAGTTGTAATATTGAGTTGTAATTAGTTGGCTCAGTTAACTGAGTCAAATCCAATTAAATTAATTCAAACAATTTGTTGAATTAATTGTGAGTTCAATTGGTTAATGTTTGCATGCATGTAACTGCTGCACTTCAGATAACTGAATATTCTCTCATAAATAACTCATGCATGTCAGTTCTGTCAGAGACCTAGTTGAGATCAGAGGAGGGATAGTGTACTATCAGTTGGATGATTTTTTTCCTATAAAGGGAACTCATCCATGCAGAAGGATTTATCTCCTTCAAGTTTGTGCAGTTATTTCTGAGCCAAGTGAGCAGTGTGAGGTGGGAATTCAGAAATGTAGAAGCACTGGACCCCAGGAAAAACTGCGCAAGGAAATAGGAGGCTTGGAGGGCAGAGGAGAAGGTTGTGAAAGCCTTTGACTGTCTATGAGCAACATTGTTTGATTGCAGAGAGAGCAGAATAGCTTGAGAGCTGATTCTTTTTATAACTTAAACAAGATTTCCACTTGTATGATAATACAGAGATTGGGGTTTTAGGTGTAGGTTTTAACCCCGTACAGAAATTACCTGCATACGAATTCTAAATCACAGGAAAAATAAAAATGCGAGAGC
>APFE030594235.1:5734-36261 GCA_000404065.3 Pinus taeda | reverse complement strand
TATGGATTGCAGGTTTTTGTTTATGGATGATTGATCAAGTTGGAAAAAATAGATGGACTTCTATTTTTAGACCACAACGGAGTGACTGCTCAGTGTAAATATAGAACAGTCAAATATTATTAGCTCATAATAATATTTAGACTATAAACTTTGTCTTATTCTCTTGGAGCACTTCAGTTTGAGCTACAGAGGTGGCACATGCAGCTTTCAGAAGGAAATACGCTTTTCTTATGAGTCAGTTGAGTTGTTGCATGCATGACTTTAGTTAGAACTCAAGTGAGTTGAGTTTAGTGGACTGGTGGTGCAGTTGATGGAGTTGTGTTCAGTTTAGCTTTGTTAAATTGGTTGTATTTAGTCTAACTGGAAAATAGACTAGAGATGAGTTGGGTGAATTAGTTATCAATTAATTCACAAGTTATTAACTCATAATGCAACTATAGAATACATCAGTTAACCCAGTTGCATGTCAGTGCATGTTCAGTTCAGCAGGGACAAGTGTTAGAGAATCAGATTGCTATCAGTTGTGACTATAGTTGTGCATCAGATCTTGCACAATCTGCCAATGAGTTTGCCCACGTATTTGCCCACATTGTAGCTTGTGCTCACGTGATTTTACCAAGTAAATACGTGGTTGCCTTGGAATTATCATCAGTTCTTGAGCAGGTATTGAGCAGCGGAGGCAGGCAAGCAGCGAAGGAGATTTGAGCCAGTGATTGATTCAGATCTGAGCTGTATTGTGTGTAACAGAGGTGGAGATACTTGTGAGAAGTATTATGCTGTGTAATGTTACATGACTCAATCATTAATATACAGATAGTTGGGGTTTTTAGCGAGATGCTTTCCCCGGGATACATACTGTGTTAATGTGTGAATGCTCTTGATGTTTTATTGTTATTGATGCTGCTATATTGATGATCAACGTAGAGGAGCTTATGTATTGTGTATGTTTTCCGCAATAGTACATGATCAGGATAATCTCTGTTGAATATGTGTTAAATTATTCAAAATTTCTACAGATACCTGGGAGTCTCCGAAGACATTTGCCTCCTTGTAGCCCAGCTCTTTGAGGAATTTGATTCCTTGGAAAAGGGCCATCGCTTCAGCTTGTATACTTGAGGAGTGGCCTAATCCCCAAGCGAATCTGTGTACAACTGTTTCATCTGGATTTATGATGAGACCTCCGGCTCCAGTAGTACCTGGGTTACCTTTGGCAACCCCATCGAAGAAGAGGGATGGAAGAGTTTGATTGGACATCCAAATTTTAAAATCAGCTTCATTTTTCCTGACTTGCCATTCTTTGCAAGGAGGAGGAGAGTTGTTCGCTTTTGGAAATTTGAAATTGAGAACAGTTCCCAGCTCTATGTCCTGCTGGCTTAAATTTGTGTAGTCTCCTTTGTCTTCCAACCACTCAACTAGCTGACATTTTACTAAGTTGGCCACTATTCTAAAGTCATGTTCCTTATTTCGGAAAATCCTTCGGTTCCTTTCCAATGAGACTTGCCAGCTGATGAATTTAGGCAAAGCACTCCACGTTGACCTGATTATTTTATTTTTTGGAGATGAGTCTGGGTATCTGGCCATCCTGCCTGCAAATAGTTCAGAGACTGAGGAGGGGAAAGTGAATTTATGCTTCCAAAAGCCAAGCAGCTCCTGCCATATGGAGGCTGCGAACTTGCACTCAATTATGAGGTGGAAGGCGGATTCTGAGTTTTCCTTACAAAGAGAGCATCTAGAAGGCCCATAGAAGCCCCTTTTTTGAAGCCTGTCTTCAGTCAGAATTTTCTGGTGGTAGAGAAGCCAGCAGGAGTGATCTACCTTAGGAATTGAAGAAGTTTTCCATATGCCAGCCTAGGGAGCAGGATTGGGAGGCACGTGGGGCCTCTCAAGACATTTGGCATAGCCCTGGGCTACAGAATAACCTGCTCAATTTGGTCCCCAACCTCTCACGTCCTGCTTGCTTGAATAGGAGCCAGCCCATGTAACTGCGTGATTAACGTTTCCAGGTCAGGATGTAAATCGGGTGGGACTGGGAGCTATTTCCAATCTGACCACACATCGTCCTTCCAAATTGAGAGATCCCGTAATGAGTTTATGCTGGCCTTTGACATCCAGCGCTACAACTCAGGGATGCCTTTCGAATCTGCGAGCGGAGGTCTATTTAAGATTCTGTCGTTCCAAAGATGGATGCGTTTGCCATTGTCTGGAATCCAGAATGAATGATTCCTTATCAACGAACTAGTTATGTTGATGAACCTGCTGAAAGGAGAATTGAAGTGGTTCTTGGGCTGATCCAGGCATCTAAGTATCAGCCCTCTGAAGTACTTCCTCCACAACGCAACCTGCACCCAACCAAGATTTGGAGCTATGATTTTCCAAATCAATTTGGCTCCCATGGATAAGTTTTGGACACTGAGATCTTTGAACTTCAAACCTCCCTCCTGAGTTGGTCTGGTGACTGTTTCCCAATTAACTAGGGAAATTTTCTTCTCGTTATGCTTGCCTTCTTTCCAGAAAAAGGTTCTGATTAGTTCCCCCATCTTTTTGATGATTCCCACAGGCGCCAATAGAACCGAGAATTTGAATAGTGGAAGGTTGCTAAGCACTGCTTTAATGAGCATTGATTTTCCAGCTATATTGAGCTAGGAGGATCCCCAGGCCTGCATTTTTGTTTTAAATTTATCTAACTGAGGATACCAATCTTTACTCAAGGCCTTTTTATGGAAGATGGGTAGTCCCAGGTATTTAAATGAGGACCAAGAAGTTGAGACTGCAAAGCCGAGGCATCTAGCAATGGAGCTTGCAGTTAAAGCAAGAATATTCCAACAGTAAATATGGCATTTGGCATTGTTTAGAACAATGCCTGAGACTTTACAATAATCTTCCAGAACTTCTTTGAATTTGGTTGTTGAATGAGGAGTTGCAGCCCCCAGCAGTAGAGCATCATCCGCGAAGAGGGCGTGATCGATGCTTTTAACCCCTCTAGTTATGCACAGGCCAGCGATGTCTTGTTCTTGCTGCTTTCTTTGAAGATAAAAACTGAGAAAAGAGGCCTAAAGAATGAATAGAAGTGGAGAAAGGGGGCACCCCTGCCTCAGTGGTCTAGTGGCTTTGAAGAAGTCAGCAGCCCTTCCATTCACCAAGGGGGCAATCCAAGGCTCCGAGATACGAGCTCTAATCCACTTGATGAAGTTTTGGTCGAACCCCATTTTTTGCAACACCTCAAACAAAAAACTATGTCTAACACGATCAAAAGCATTTGCGAGATCTAATTTAATAACCATACCTTTCTCCTTTCGGTGCACGCTGGAATGAATCGCCTCTTGAACCATAATGAAATTCTCCACCAGTTGCTTGCCATGGATAAATCCACCTTGATTGTCCGGAATGATTTTGGGAAGAATTCTTTTCAACCTGTTAGCTATCACTTTGGTTATGACTTTGTACCCAATATTGCATAAGGAAATTGGACGAAATCTGCTGAAAGAGTTTTCTCCTTTTTCTTTGGGAATGAGGGCAAGAAAGGCTGAATTTGTACAGCCTCCAATCTTCTGACAGTCTTGGGATTTCTCTATCATTTTGTAGAACTCTTTCTCTACAATCTGCCAACAGGTCTGGAGAAATCTGGGCGTTAAACCGTCTGGTCCCAGAGCTTTATCGAGATCCATTGCGAAGAGAGCCTCCTTGACTTCCTTTTGCGTGATTTTTCCTTCAAGTGCCTGGTTCATTTTGGAGGTGATCATGTTAGGGACAGCGTCCAACAGGGTAGCGTTTAGATCAGATCCTGAATCTTCTTTATACAGCTGCTCAAAGTGCTCTGAGGCTGCGTTTTTTACGCTGGTAAAGTCCTTCAAAATGCAATTGTCTTCTTTCATTTCAGTGATGGAGTTGCGGCCTTTCTTGGCTTGGGCTTGTTTATGGAAAAAGGAGGAGTTTCTGTCTCAAGATTTGAGCCAAAGGCTCCTGGACTTGAGCCTCCAATATTCTTCTTCTGCCAGACAGGCCTTGTGGAAGCTTTGTTGAAGTTTGGCCTCCTTTTCCAACTCATCTTTAGTGATATCAGCTGCTTCAAGATGGAGACAATGCATTTTTACGGCACTCTGTATTTTTTTCCTTTCCACAGCAGGATTGGGCAGAGTCTTAGCCCAATTTTTCAGCATGCCTTTAACTCTTCTGAATTTTTTCCTCCCAAACAAAAAAAGTGGATCCCTTGACTGGCTCTTTCCAGCAGTCTCTGATCTTTTCCATGAAGTCTTTCTCTTTAATCCAAAGGGCGCTGAATCTAAAAGGTATAGGCCCCGGATCCTTGGGGGTCAACATCTCAAGGCTGATGGGCTTGTGATCTGAAATGCTGCTTTGGAGAATTCACATTCTAGCTTCTAATCCAAGAATAAGGAAGGAGCTTTGTACCAAAAATCTGTCAAGTCTTGCCGCTATGTATCCCAGCTCAACTCTCTTATTTGACCAAGTGAAGTTGCCCGTAATCGGCTTAATGTCTATCAAATCCCCATCTTGCATGAAGTCTTCCACTAATTCTCTTGCCGGATCCCTGACGATGCTGCCTCCTCTTTTTTCTGATGAGAGGAGGGTGAGGTTGAGGTCTCCGGCTATGATTGTGTTCTCCAAGTTTTCTAGATCTGCAAAGTCGTTGATAGAATCCCAACATAGTTTTTTCTCACCTGCATTGTTAGGAGCATAAACATTGAACAAACAAATAATTTCCTTAGATTCTAAGTGCTCCATTTTTAAAAAAATCCAATGGGTGTTCAAAGACTCAACGATTAATGAGAACTTATTAGGATTCCAGAGCGACCAAAGTCCTCCTGAAGCTCCACGGGCGGAGGTTGCATGCGCTCCTTTCTTCCAAAAATTTTTGCTTCCCTAGAGGAAGGCTGAATCCTCCAATTTAGTCTCCTAGATGAGAAGTATGTCTGGGGCTTCCAATCTTATTAAGATGTTCATTGCTTCTTCCTTGGCTTTGGTGCCCATTCCCCTACAGTTCCAGGAGACTATTTTCATTATTTACTTTCGCTGTGGTGAGCTCCCTTGGAGCTCTGGGTTTGGATCTTCTTCATCTTCAGGGTTTTTGATAGGAATTTCTCTATAGTTGGCTGGCTGCCTTGAAGCTTCTCCTTATAGGTTTCTTGTTCTCTTTTTTCCTTTGCTGACATGCGTCCTCTTGTAGATATTCTGGGGGAACACTGGGATTCACCTATTTCCCCTTCTTCCTCCGATTCTTCAGACTCTTGGGTTTCCTCTTCTTCCTCTGATAACCTCTCTTTGGATCTCTCTGGTACGCTTTTGGGGTGGGAGGCTTTGGATGAAGGGATCTCCTTAGGGATTTTTGTCTCTTGCGTGATCACTGTTTTAGATCCAAGTATCTCAAATTTGTTTCCTTGGCGTTCCATGAATGGCTTCTGAACCGGGCCTGCTTGGGGAGCTTTCGAGTTTGCATTTGCATTCTTCTTGTGTGAAGATTTGGGACGCTTTGCTTGATTCCACCCTTCTTCTTTCCCTTTTTCTTCCACCCCTTTGGACGGGAAGTCTCTAGCAAAGTGTCTGTAAACATGACACTTCCAGCATTTGAATGGTAGTTGTTCGTAGTCCAGCTTCTGAACATGGGTCCAAGGACCTACAACTATTTTGACGGCTTTTGGTAGCCCAACCTCTAGGTCTACCTCTACACAAATCCTGGCACAGTCGTATTGATCTTTGATGTTGGCCTTGTCAATGAATTTCTCGAGAGAGTTTCCTATATGCTTCAGAGAGTTCCAGGTCCAGCAGTGGACGGGAAGATTGGGGAGTCTTACCCATACCGGGACCGCTTTAGGCACATCCACTGCTGGGTCGAAGTCTGGCGTCCATTTGTTTAAATACAGACCTTGAGGACCCATGAAGTAGGGGCCATTCCTGAAAATGAGATCTTTGTCCTCTTTTGCAGAGAATTCGAATAAAATATATCCTCCTCTGAGGAAGTAAGAGGTTACCCTGTTTTTTATCAGTGGAGCCCAGTTCCTTGCGACCTAGTTCTCAGTTGATTTCGGGGAGGGCCATAGTCCAGTGAACTGACCGACCAGGGCACGATCTGCTAGGGACAAGGCTACTTGAATCGGACCTTCAGGCAGAAGGGCAATCTTGGGGATGTCTTCAAGCCTTTTTACAAACTTCGCAGCTTCCACTGATTTCTTCTTTGGCAAAGAGGCCAGCAAGGTTCTGAAGGCCTCAGTGGCGGAAGGCGGAGAGGGGGAGGAAGACCCCTGAGGAGGATTCAACTCCTCCATAAAGGCCAACAGATCCAGCGAGCCCGGCCGCAGCTATGAAGCAAAGCCCCTGGCGGACAGGTCCGCAAGGAACGAGACTCGCAGAGAGCGGGCGCACACGCAGGTTCAGAACGCACGAAAAATGGATCTCGCAGGTTGCAAAGCAAGGTTTCAAAAAAAATCTAGCAGGGGCACAACACTATTAATAAGGGATACAACTACAATAGTAATGCGGTAATCACTAGTATTATAGGGACCTAACATGTGGACCAAAGACAATGAGATTCTCCTAAACTCCGGGAGGTAGTATACATCATGTAGAAGAAAGTCTGGAATATCAGGCATTTTGAGCCTGATGGTGCCAAGCCCTGATGGCTTGAATTTTGACTTAACTGCAAAGTAGACTGTTCCATCAACATTGTTAGTGAATTCTTCAAATAAATCTGTTCTACTAGTCATGTGGTAGGTTGCTTCTAAAGCGAGAAACCAAGCATCTTTCCATGAAGCAAGTGAATTATTGAATAAGTCTTCAGCTACTCCAATGTTGCAATGTACCCCAACATAATGAGCGGACTCTGGGCTTTACATTTTCCTTTATCTGATGATTTCTCTCTCTTCTTCTCTTTCCTTTCTAATCTTGTCCCATGAAGGCTTACATGTGGATGCATCATGACCGTTTTTGTTACATTGTATGCAATGAAGATCATAATTTTCTCCTTGGAAATGTCAGCCTCCCCTGCCTCTAAAATTCTTCTTTCCACATCCTCTTCTGCTACTTTTTCCTCTAGAAGAATCATGTGCTTCTGTTTTTGAGAAAGGAACACAACTTCTTCAGAATACTGAGGAGTTTTCTTCTTCCCAAAAACATTCTCTTTCAATAAACTTCTTCTCAAGGGAGTCAAAGGAAATCTCCTTAAGTTTTCCACTTGCTTGAAATGTCTCAAGATAACGTGAATAAGTGGGATATAGTGCCTTGACACAGGTTATGAGGAACAGCCTCCCCTACCTCTAAAATTCTTCTTTCCACATCCTCTTCTGCTACTTTTTCCTCTAGAAGAATCACGTGCTTCTGTTTTTGAGAAAGGAACACAACTTCTTCAGAATACTGAGGAGTTTTCTTCTTCCCAAAAACATTCTCTTTCAATAAACTTCTTCTCAAGGGAGTCAAAGGAAATCTCCTTAAGTTTTCCACTTGCTTGCAATGTCTCAAGATAACGTGAATAAGTGGGATATAGTGCCTTGACACAGGTTATGAGGAACATCTATTTCAACACCAATGAATTTTATGTCATGCATAATGGATCTTGCCTTTGATGTTAAGGCAAGAGGGTCATCATTTTTTAACTCAAGATTGAACAACCTCAAGCTCAGAGTGTGAGTCATATAATTCCTTCAACTTCTTTAAAGCTTCAAAAACATTTGAAAATGGAAAAATATGATGAATCACTTCTTTATTTCCCAACACTGGAATCAAAGTATAGGTCTTTCTATTCTTGTTTCCCAAATGGAAAGCTCCTTGCCTGAAGTGGGTTTTTCAGGTGCATTCTCTCGTTCTCCTTCACAAACTCTTTTCCAATGTTCATTGAAAATAAGGGTATGTTTTATCTTTCTAGACCACTCATGGTAATTATTTTTTTCCAGAGAGAACCACTCCAACTATAGAGATAAGTGAATTCATCCTCAAAAACTATCTGCTTTCGAAAAAAACTTCATCCTTTATTGTACATATGAAGGCACTCCGGTATATTATATATCACTACTCACATGATATACCACCATATATTATATAGTTATTCATTTCATACTTTATGGTCTTCAAAAAATAAGTGTTTTCATATATTATGGTCTTCACCATGCAATAAGCACATAATATGCCATTGCAGATAACAATAAAAGAACCTCAACTCAAAGCAAATATCAGAGTTTTTAAAAAACCTATTCAACACATGTACCATCACACCACTTGTGAACTATGGCCATTTAAAATAATATATGAAAGAACGCAACATTTAAAAAAATAAGTTTTCAAAATATGACACCATGGCTTGGTCCTCCAAATGAGTTAAAGCAAGCATATACCATTACAGGATCTTCACATCATACAAACAATAGTACCAACCCACACTCACTGCAATATAATCAACACTTAAAAAATGGACAATTGCACATACTGGTTAAAAGCTTTAGGTCGCATAATTCGCAGGCCAAGTTTTTGTGCACACAGTCATCAAAATATGAATTGATTTTTATATCACAGCCAACTCATTAACCAATTTTTACAGGAGCTCAATGCACATTGTTTGCACTCAACGCACACGGTCATTGCAACAACATTCAACATTCACCATTGAAACACACACACAACACTCACTAAACTATGTAACACACCATTCACACTCTCCATACAACGCACTACAAGATTTGACCAATGCAAAGAGTGTATGCGTGTCGGACCAACGCACAAGCTACTCAAGGACTACTTCAACGATTACCACATGTTGGATTCAACGCAGCACACAAAGAATCAACTTCCAATAATTGATGCAGAGGGACAAAGGACAAAGAATATGGTCGAAATAAGAATTACAAGCGCAGAAACACTAATTTTGGGGGTTGTCTCTGATACCACGTTAGGCCAAGAGAGTAACTCCATGAATGAATGGTCTATTGCATTAGCCAAATCATGAATAATTACATGAGTGGAGAGACTCTTGGGATTCCAATTCCAAAGTCTCTCAATTTTCTCTAATGCATAACTGAAACTATTTACGATATTTACAATAATCTCAATCCTTTCAAATTAGGTGTCAACATGCACAGCCAAGAAAACATTCGCTAAAACTTTCGGCCGCCCAAATTTTTTTAGTTGTGATGAAGTTCTGTTGTCAGCGCTGTTGAAGCATTTGTTACCATAAACAGATGTTGTAGCGGATGTTTTTTTAACATTTTCTTTCAATTTTATAACAATAAAAACCTCTATTATAACCTCCACTAGAAGGTATTTTCCTTGTAATGTAAAGAGAATTATTTCGTGTTAGGGAAAACCTTTATGATTTGAGTTTGAAAATTGCATGAAAGACGAATCAGGGAGGTCAAGCAAATTGGAGCTTACAATCTAGGGAGTTGGAGATTCCTTTCAGTTAGAGTTGATAAAACAAGGGGTAGGAGCTTCCTCAGTTGGACTTGATAAGATAAGGAGTGGGAGCTTCTTTTCAGTAGCCATTGATAAATTGGGGTGTAGGAACTTCCTTCGAGTTGGAGCCTGAGAAACTAGCTAGTTGGAGCTTGCAGCAGATTGAGGGTTGGAGTCTCCAAGTAGATTGGAGCCTACCAAATTGATGTAACAAGTTGAAGCTTGCCTTTACAAAGCCAAATAAGAATAAGATACATATGGTGTTTTTATGTGTTTCATATGTATGTTAATATGTATGGAATGTATTAAATGATTACGCTGCTTACATGAATTGTTGCTAAATAGATTGAAAAGTGTAAATTTCCTAGTTTCTAACACCTTGAAGAGTATTGTTCCTCCTAATTCACTACTTGTCAAAGGTGTCTTCACTGCTATTGGGATTCATAAGGATCTGGTGAAATTTTCCATCATCTCAGTCATCTTTCACTCCAACAGTTCATAGAGCAAAAGCTTGATAGAATCTTCTACATCATCACCTTTAATGATTTTTTTCCAGGGGAGGCCACATGGATTGGCAAGAGAGATATTCAGCATGATAGTTTAGTTCTAGACCAATATTCTTCTAACCTAAGCTTAACAAGGACATGCACGTAAAAATAGCACAAAATAGATTATTGAGATAACACTCATCCATATTATGTTGAGAATGAAATGAAAAAACATAATATTGTAGATGAATATATTTGCAATGTACGTAGTACCACATAATGAGAGAAGATGTAATGAATTATTGATGAGAAGAGATGTAATGGCTATTTTTATTCACAAAAATTCCATACTAAAAGGTGGAAACTACATCATTTAATGAGTTTATAAAACTATAAGTAAAAATCTAAAATGGAAGAACCATATTCCTACATGAAGTTAGGGATAAGTGGGAACATTGAATTAGACGAATCTAAGTTGTTCAAAGAAAAGGGAAGATTTGTTGGGATCATAACTTTTTACTCTATGTTATTTTTTGGATTTCCATGGTGTGTCATGTGAAATTTCCATGATTTCAGTACTAGATATTTAACTTCTAACTTATGCAGTTTATTTGTCTTATGTAAATTACTTTATGACAAATATCGATAAATTCATTATTACCAATCTTCACAAATAAAAATATTGCAGAAAATAAAATATTGGAACTGAAAAAATAATACACACAATAAATTTGAGAGTAATATTTTTGGACACTCATCCCTAGAAAAACCCTGAAGAAAAAACTAGTATAGAGGATGAGGGTTTTATTATTATTCAACAAAATATAGAATTACAAATGCTCGTCTTTCTAGCAAAGCTCCGACAATTTTCTCTCATTGGAAAATAATTGGGATAACCCTTTCCCCCCAGCAAATTGATTTGGCCTCCTCTTAGCCACTTGCACTCTTCTCCGACACACTCACTATCTGTGAGGAATGCGCACTACAGCCTCTGGGAAATTCACAAAGCCTTCAGGACGACTCCTTGCAAGTCGACTTTTCTCCCTATGCCACATGAAGCTACTTGCACCTCCTTCCGGCAACTCTCCCAGCAATTGGAAGTTATATACTACTCATGCAACTCGCTGAATCGACCTCCTCTACTAGAAATCTTGACCTCCTCTCCCAACTCTGGAACATTAGAAACCTTAGAATTTCTCTAGAATTTCACTATTGAATACCTCGTTTTTGGATCTCCCTAGCTTCAACTGCGTCCTTGTTGAATCACTGCAACTAGGTAAGTCGAATAGCTCGTGTGTCTTCGATCTCTTCTCCAAACCCCATCGACCTTTCTCTTATAATATTTTTTTAGGCAACCAATGGCCATGATCACATCTCAATCAATGGCTATGATCATCTTGACTCCAATAAATATTTATTTTTTTTTCTGAAGTCTCTAGAGAAAAATTGATTTCCCTCAATTAATCCGACTTAATTAACCAAATTTCCTTAGTTAAACTTGGGAAATATTTAATTATTGGTCAATTAATCTAATTGAAGTGTTTTTAAGGCTTGTCTCATGAAACCTTTTCTGGGTTTTGGGGATCTTGTGTCCTTCGCATGTTAGACACCATAGAGACTAGAACACATGTCCGCTACGACCAAAAACTAACACGTCAGAAAGAAGATTAGCATAAAGTTGGGTCCCTTGTCATGGAGCAAAACAACCTAAAAAAATGCATGGGAAGGCCCAAAAAATGCACAAACAAATCATGACCTTGAATTACCAATATAAAGACCATTTTAAAGATGTCCTCGGATGGAAACTTCGATCATCTAATCCCATCTCCAAAATTACTTAATAAGAAGTAAAATTCATTTTAATAAAACATAATGCAAAAACCCTAGAGTGAATAAACCCTAAACCTTGGAGCCAAGGTGGCAAAGGAAAAGAAGGGCCTTGAAAAGTTGTGACAAAACATCACCTTCTTAGCCTAATAACTTTAACATACAAAACTTGAATTCCTTAATAAAATACCTTGTTGTAAATCTCATGACAGGCCCTAGACTCAAAATTGCATCTAGAAAATGATCTCCATTATCTTCAACCCCAAAAATGATGAGGACGACCCAAAACTTGTGTTGGAAGTTCAAGAACCAATTTTTTTCAAAATTAGGGTTGTTTTGAGATGACATAAGAACCAAATGACTCCTCGGATCAATTAGACCCTATTTTTAAGCAGTGGTTCTTGTTACACCTCCTTTTAGTAGGGGTACCCCTAGTAAATTTTTTGGTGAGAAACATGGTTTGGTGTCATGTCATAGCTCCCTTTGACAATTTGGTTTCATTCTAATTTTTGGGTACTTCCACATTTCCGAAGGCAATTTACCTTGTTCGAAGTACTTTCACATATTCCAAACCATTAGTCACAATCTCCAAGGCATTATGGGGATATTTATGGACACTTGGACGTCACCTTTGCATGCCACATGTAACGGTATTGAACAACCTCCTAGTTGACCATTTATGACCTGATTTTTTCTTGCTTTATGGGTCGGGAAAGGCTATGGCAACCATTGGGATTCATTGATTGCTTGGAAGCATGATTTGGATGGTGTACTACTCACTTGATATATCTTAGATAATGTAGGAATGGTTTAAATGAAGCATCTTGAAAGATGATAAACTAGAATGAGGATCAATTTCATTATATTTTAATGTCACTTGGCTAGATGGGGGTTTAGTGACCCAAATTTTGACGTAAAAAGACATCTCCCATGCTTCATGGAGTGCCTTGACCTAAGGTATGACAATGGGCCCTCTTTTGCGACATTATTCATAAGTGTTGGACCATTATTTTACATGCTTTGTGGAGTTGTTTAATAGTGTCATCCCTTTAATTTAATATTATGCACCATCCTTTTATACCATTGCACCAAATAAGGCTAGTCGTTGGGCATCTTTTGACTTTGGGCAACACTACATCTCTCTCCTTCAAGCAAGTGTTGAAACATTTCCATGCATTTGGGAGCCTTTGGAGGCTACACATGATAGTGTGAACCATCATTTCTCTTCTTTGGAGAATCAACCCCTCTTATGGGACTTATAGTCATCTTTTCATTATATGTTTGGCTAGACAACTTTTATTTTATTGTTGTGGTAACTTAGTTGGAATTGTGATTTACTTGGTTTGATTTAAGAAATCACACAATAAATTATCATTTAATTGAAGGAAGTTACATTTCACTCTATAAAAGAGGAGAGCTTCCTCATTTGTACTCGTGGTTGGGCTGTGAAAGCATTCCTCTCCCTAGAGCTTAATGGATATATCTTTCTCAAAGCATTTTTGGTGTTAAGGTATTTATCTATGTGGTGAATGCTCTCAACTTTAAATTCTCATATTTATTGGTTGTTTCTTCTATATATTCAAGGGCATTATTGTGATTATTCAATACTACCAAAAAGCTACTAATGTTATCCATTAAAGGGAAACAATGTCACTTGGAAGGAGAATGTCCACGGTTATTTCCTTGCAGTCTCCTTTGTTGGTTTGGGGTAAGCATTAAACCTCCTTGCTAAGCCAGCCATTAAGGTCTTTTCAATAAGGGATTTGATTTGATTTATTTCCATCATTGATCTTGTGGTTGTCCTTTCCCCTTAAAAGAGATTCTTTCTTGTAGGACCTTGGTTTCATAATTTTCCTTGATTAAACAAAGGGTTAATTTATTTCCTTGAGATCTAGCCTTTCGCTAATCCACAAACATTGAGTAACTGAACTTAAGAGGGTTTTCTTCTTGATCTCATCTTCCCACTTGATTCCTCTTGAATCTATCATCTTAATTGTATATTTTTCTTTTACATGTTTTATAGTCTCATTTTTTTCTTTTCTTATAATTTATTTATTTTTGATGTAATATGAATAACATATAGAGAGTAGAAAGGGGGTTTAAAATAAGTATGAAGTTATTAATTAAATTTTAAAATAAAATTTTCAATGTTATGGTTACAAATATAAATCATTATTACTTAATATTTTTAATGAAATATGCATATTATAACTTTTTTATTTGAAAAAAAAAAATTGTCCTTAATTTTATCTTTATCTTCTAAATTATATTGATCTTATTATTAAATCTAAGACTATTACAATATCTCATAATATCTATATCTCCCTCTTTACCAAGTAATAAATTTATTTTTAGAATTTTGTTTTATCTTTATCTTTTAAAATTTTGTTTTATCTTCATCTTTTAAATTATATTGATCTTACTATCAAATCGAAGACTATTAGAATATCTCATAATATCTCCCTCTTTACCATGTAATAAAATTATTTTTGAAATTTTGTTTGTTAAAAAAAAAAGGTAATAAAATAATAGAAAACCAAACAAATGAATTGGAAATTTTAAATTTCACATGGATCTTAATTTTAGATTCTTTGAACACAATGCAACTATCTCAATGCTTAAAAGATCAATAAAATGGAGTCTAACTTAAATTGATTTAGATTATCTTCTATCTTTGTCTCATGGTTGTTATTTTATGACTTTTTAGAGAGATTGTTATTTTTAATTTCACCCGGATTTTATGAAATATAAATATACATCTCAATAAACTTATTATCTCAATGCTTAAAAGATCAATAAAATGGATTCTCACTAAAATTGATTTAGATTGTCTTCTATCTTTTTCTCATGGTTGTTATTTTACGACCTACCAGAGATATTGTTATTTTTTATTTCACCCTGGATTTTATGAAATATAAATATACATCTCAATAAACCTATCATCTACTTAAAAGATCAATAAAATGGAATCTAACTAAAATTGATTTAGATTATCTTATATCTTTTTCTCGTGGTTGTTATTTTATGACTTATTAGAGAAATTGTTATTTTTAATTTCACCTGGATTTTATGAAATATAAATATATATCTCAATAAAAAACACTTTCCTCCTTTTTGAAAGATAGTGTTAAGAAGGGTAACTAGATTATTCATAAGCTCAATACCGATGAAACTATATATATTCATCATTAAGAGGCTCAATATATAGTCAATTATACAAATGAGTCCTACATGAAGAGGATGATGCTCCTAGCGAAATCCAACTCTATATAATTTTAATAAAGTAACCAAATTCTTGGGTGTAATTCAATTTTATATATATTTTCACCCAAATTTTATGAAATATAAATATATATCTCAATAACAAGCACTTCCCTTCTTCTTCTTTTGAAAGATAGTGCTAAGAAGGTTTAACTAGATTAAGAAAGATAGTGCTAAGAAGGCTTAACTAGATTATTCATAAGCTCAGTACCGATGGAACTATATATATTCATCATTAAGAGGCTTAATATATAGTCAATTATACAAATGAGTCCTACATGAAGAGGATGATGCTCCCACCGAAATTCAATTCTATATATATAATTTTAATAAGTTAACCAAATTCTTGGTTCTAATTCAATTTTATTTTCACCCGGATTTTATAAAATATAAATATATATATCATTAAAAAGCACCTCACTTCTTTTGAAAGATAGTGTTAAGAAGGGTTAACTAGATTATTCATAAGCTCAGTGCCAATGGAACTATATATATTCATCATTAAGAGGCTCAATATATAGTCAATTATACAAATGAGTGAGGAGGATGCTCGTAGCTAAACCCAATTCTATATGTATAATTTTAAAAAGTTAACCAAATTCTTAGGTGTAATTCAATTATATATATATATATATATAAATTTGGGTAAGTTAACAAAAAAAAATTACTATCAAGTAGGTGTAGTTTAGGTGGTAGGGAGGAGTCACTCTTATCCTCCCCACCTAGGTTGCAATCCCACCTAGGTTAACATGTTCGCTCCTTTACAGTAATTTCCACCAGAATGATAACCGGGTGGATTACAGTAATTTCCACCAGAATGATAACCGGGTGGATTATGATAACCGAGTGGATTTTCCGAAGATAAATCCAATTCTATATATATAATTTTAATAAGTTAACCAAATTCTTCCTTGTCAAGTGGGTGTAATTCAATATAATATATATATTATATATATAGAATTTGAGTGAGTTAACAAAAAAAATTAACTGATCCGGATACCACTCATCTGGTTGAAGTATGTCTCACTTCCATGTTCTTCTGTTTCGAGGGAGAGTTCTTCGAGCAGACCTGTGGTGTTGCCATGGGTTCCCCCCTCTCCCCGATCGTGGCGAATCTCTTCATGGAGGATTTCGAAGCCAAGGCTCTTGCCTCGGCTCGTCTCCCTCCTAAGCTTTGGAAGAGGTTTGTTGATGACACTAATGTCATCTGGTCCCATGGCCATGAGGAGCTCGATCGTTTCCTTGATCACCTCAACGGCCAGTCCTCAGCTATTAATTTTACCATGGAAAAAGAGCTCAATGGCAGCCTCCCTTTCCTAGATATTCTTATTTCTAGGAAGGAGGATGGCTCTCTCTCCCACGCGGTGTTCCGTAAGAAAACGCACACAGAGCAGTATCTTCACGCCGATTCCCATCATTTCCTGGCTCAGAAGATGGGAGTTCTTAACACTCTGGCCACGTGTGCCCTCAGGATTTCGGATAATGAGAACCTGGATAGAGAGAGATCCCACCTCCTTGATGTCTTTGTGGAAAACGGATAGTAGGCACCTAGGTCGGAAGGCTTTCCTTAAAGCCTCTAAAAATGCGTTGATTAAGAAAGAGCCTAAGGAGCGCCATCTAGGTGTCCATCTTCCCTATATCCAAGGGACCACAGACAAAATTGTGTGGATCCTTAGAAAGTTTGATATTCCCTCCACCTTCAGGATCTTTCACCATCCGTAATACCTTGCGGTCGGTGAAAGATCCTGTTAACCCCAAGGACATGAAGGGGGTCTATCTGATTCCTTGCTCCTGTGGGACACCCTATATAGGTGAAACAGGGCGCTCCATCCAGCAGAGAATTTGCGAGCATGCTGCAGACCTGAGGCATGGAAGAATAAAATCCTCAGCTCTAGCAGAGCACGTAGACAAGACTAAGCATCATGTCTGCATCGAGGAAGCCAGAGTCATTGCCAGGGTGGACAGGTTCCATCATTGCAAGTTAAGGGAAGCTATTGAAATTGAACGTAGACCCATCAATCTCAACAAAGATGATGGGTGGAAGGTCAGTAGAAGTTGGATCCCCACCCTGTCGTCTTAGGGTTTCTTCCTTCCCTCCCTGTTCACCCAGGACGCTTTCTTCAGGGTCGGTCGGTTTATTCTTTTCGGGTATACTAATGTTGTTATTGTATAGTCGTTTTTAACTATTAATCGTATTTTGATTTTACCTTATAATCCTAGGTGGGTGTTATTTAGTTTTTTCATATAATCAATATTGTTAGGGTCTCTATATTATGATGTATTCTCATATTTATGTTATTGTCATTTTACGTTTATCTGTGATTTCTTCTTTTGTATTTTCAGCTCCTTAAACTAGCAATAATTAGTAGGCCCTATATAGGTGATATAATTAAAATAATACTCTTATCTCAATACATAAAATAAATTATTTAATCCAACCTCTTATGAATGGTATTAATAGGTAGTAAGCTTAATAACTTTTACAAACAGGAAAAAGATTTAATATTACATCAACAGTAAGTAGTAAATTAACATACCCTTAATATATAATTCTTGTATATATTTAGTTTTAATTTAATAAATAAAATACTTTTTGTTTTTTAAATTACTCCATTATTATTTTCAGAATAGGAATATATAATTACGTCTTTTAAGGAAATCACTCAATCTGATAATAAATTTATTTTATTAATAACCGAAAGTAATTTAACCAAATAAATTACTATAACTAATTTCAATAAATTACCATTTATTATAACTAATTTTTTACTAAATTCTAGAAATAGATTATTACATTATTAATTTTAATATTACAAAAATAATAATATAAGTTCCTCAAAAGAAATCATTTAAACTAATAATTAATTCACAATAACCATTAATATTAGTTTATTAATGTTATTTAATTAAATAAATTGCATAGGATTCTATTCATAGTACCTAATTTTACTAATTTCGAGAAATGGAATATTATATTATCAACTTTAACATTATAAGAATAATAATAATATTAAATAGTTGGGCTGGGTCCTAGGGTAAAAAACAGCTGTTATATAGCCGTTGGAGTCTCTGCTCAGTCTATTTAACCTGCTAGGCCAGGTCTGTTTCTTCAACTCGTCCTGACGATGAACCACACTAGTTGGTTCGAAACAGGTGGACAAAGGTCTTTCTTATGTGATTTACGCCGAAGCTCTTCTTATAACTATGACAAATCACAGAAGTCTCAATTCTACAATATCAGATATATCCAGAAAAACGTGTCTTGATGCTTATTATAAATGGATGGGAATTGAAATATCTTAGGCTTATTATGAATTGATGAGAAATTATCCACCATTTAATTATAACAATAATAAACTCTAATTTAAGATATATCTATATATATATTTATTCTTTTTAATTTTTAATTATGCTCATAGATGTGTATAATTTCCCACCCCAGAGGGCTGGATAAAACCTTAGATTGAACTCGTGTCAAGTAAAAGCCTCCATCCCTTCACATGTTTTTTCGAAAACACCTCCATCTTTCACATGTTTTTCCATAGTCATATTGCTGGAAGGCTGGATAAAATCTTATATTGAACTCCCGTCAAATAAAAGCCTCCATCCCTTCACATGTTTTTCCGGAGTCATACTGCTGGAGGGCTGCATACAATCTTAGATTGAACTCCAGCAAGTATTAATGCAATTTGAGGGTTATCTAAAGATGGAAGACCGAGGGAAAATTAAGGCTGCGAAAGAGACTCATGCAGATGTGAGGAATTTTGTAAATAAATCAAGACAAATTTGACCTACCTGAGGTTTAAAGCTATCTGTCTCGTTTTAAGCCAAAATTGTGAATAAAATAAAGACTTGGAATTATAAAATTTAGGTGCTTCTTTGTTTTATCACCTCATTAAATGCATGGTATAATTTTTTTTGGTTTAGAGCAGGCTCAAGGTGGAGTGTAATGCTTGCAATGCTGTCTAGGAATTATCTAAGGTACTTGGGCTCGTATATGGTTATATATGAAATTAGGGCTTGTACCAACAATGCTTAAAATGTGGCGTTTCTTAATACGATGGGCTCATAATTAATATTTACAATTAATATAATCTTTCCTTGTCATGCTCTAGTGTTATTGTATCTTCCATAGTTTCTTTTTAGTGTGTAGAGATATGGAAATGAGTTGTCATTGTTTTGCAAGTAAATATTAGTAAGTTTTTGAAAGTGGGTTTATTGGTGTTTGTGTAATTTTCTTTAGGGTTAACATGAACTTTACAAGTTATACATAGAGAGGAATCAATGTAGATCTATTATTTACCAAGCGAAATTAAAATTAAATATTTGAATTAAATATTTGAAGGAGAAAATCATTTTAGATTGTAAAACATGAGGGAATTGTTGCATATTGAAGGTATTGATCCTTCTTAGCATATGATAAAATATAGCTAACATGGATATGTCATCGGTTTTTATAGTACACACTAAGATACATACCACATGTCAACTCCATGATATGAAAAACATTGAGATGTTTCATTCAATATCCACAATATCCATCAACTCTCGATCTATTAGGCACCATATATATAAACAAACTAATGATGGTCTCTAATAACATGTTAGTGGAAATACATACATGAACAACAATGTGATAACTTCGAGAGATGATTCAAGGTACGTATACAATGAATTTAAATATGATGTAAAAATATGAAATGAAAAACATGAATTAGCTTTATGAATATATAGTTTGTATAAATAAAAAATGTGCATGAATATGTGAAATTTAAGTTTCCTAAATAGTGACATGTTATTTTTATGGAAAATATATGCATATGTTATGGATAGTGTTATCTCTAAGTACCTAAATGAGGGAAGTATTTAAGCAATTTAGGGTTATCTAAAGATTCGAGACTAGGGAAAATGAAGGTTGCACAAGACGCTCATGTAATTGTGAGGAATTCTATAAAGAAATCAAGACAAACTTGAGCTACATGATATTTAAATCTCTCTCTCATTTAGGCCAAAACTGAGAAAATTGAGAATAAACACTAACATTAAAAACTATAAAATTTAGGTGCTTTTGTTTTTTATCACCTCATTAAATGCATGTCATAATTTTTTAGTTGATAGTAGGCCTAAGGTGTTTGTAATGGTTGCAATGGTGTATATGAATTATCTGTGGTACTTGGACTCATGTATAGTTTTATAGGAATTTAAGGCTTGTCCCAATCATGCTTAAAATGAAGTGTTTCTTAATCTTTATGGGGTCATAATCAATATTTGCAATTACTAAAATATTTCTCTGTCATGCTCTAGTATTATTGTATCTCCCAAAAATTATCTTTTGTATTGTGTAGAGAGATAAGAAGATGTGTTTTCAGAGATATAATTTCTTTATAAGTAAATATTGGTAAGTTTTTGAAAGGGGGCCTATCATTTCTTATCAACCATTAAAATTATATGGTAATGAGGAATCTATGTAATTTTTCTCTATCCTTAACCTGGCCTTGATGAGTGATGTATAATTCCCTCCATTATACACACACACACACACACACACACACACACGTTGGTTCTTATAGTACACACTCACATAGATGACACATGTCAACTCCATGTTGATCATACACAGAATTAAACATCACCCACATTGGCAAACCATTGAAATATTTACTCAATATCCATCATCACTCTAGATCTATCATGCACCAACAAGGATTAAATCCCTCTATGTGTAATCCTTTCCTCAAGATTTTCACTCTCAAAATTGGTTTTGGCCTTAAAGGATTTTGATCTGCCTATACACATGAAACAACTAGAGTTAAGATGGATTTGTGCTAGTTTTTCATTCATTCATATATATATATATATAATATATATTATATAAATATATATATATATATTATATATAATATATATATATATAATATATCTATATCATATATAACTATATTATATATATATCTAGTATATAGTAGAGATAATATATATTATAATATATATATAGTATAGAGAGAGAGAGAGAGAGGAGAGAGAGAGAGAGAGAGAGAGAGAAGAGAGGGTTTCTTTGTTGCAGGATTTCAATAGAATGTGCAAAAAGTAAGGAAAAGGCATGGCATGTTCACCTTATCAAATGAAGAAGTTTCAAGATGGAGATCTAGTGCTAATGTATGACAACATATTTTTGGCACACCATGGCAAATTCCGGATGAACTAATTGGGTCCCAATATTGTTCGTTATGTCATTGAGGAAAGGGTAGTTCAATTTGAAGTGAAAGGATATCCCCTTGATGGACTCGTAAATGGGAGTAAGTTGAAGGTGTACAAAGAGAGTTGCTCCTTGACCCAATGATGAAATGTATATAGAGTAAAAAGAAAAGATTTATGTTGTAATGTTTTCTTTTGTTGTAGGTAGAAGTCACGTAGTAAAAACCACAAGGAAGTAGTGTGATAGGCTTGGCAAAGACAACCTTTCCTATCACATTAAAGAGTTGGTACACCATGAACCTAGATAGTAAGGAGAGCCCACAGTTGAATAAGTGCATGACATTTAATAGGACTAGTAAAATGGAATACTACTAGAAAATGGTAACGGTAAGAATGGAAAATTTTAGAAGACGACATCCTCAAAAGCATGTGCCACCCATGCAGATTCGACATTATGGCTCTCGATAACGAAAGTGGTAATAAAAGTTAATTAAAGAAAATCTGCTCCAAATTCGTGGCTTTATCAGAAAGGATACTCACGTGATTTTCAACCTGGGAAAAGCCATAAATGGCATTCCCACTCAATAGTCCATAGAATTTTAAGTTCGACTAAGTTATTGCAGTGCATGGATATGATCACCCATTAGTTAATGTAGCTCTTTGTTAGTAATTTTTTTTTTCATTTCAGTTTCATGTTTCACATTTTTCAAGTGTTAAGAGTAGAGAGCCAGGGAAGCACAAAGAGCCAAGTGTATTCCAAAGTATAGTTCAATGAATTACAAAGCCCATTTCATGATTTCAAACCTTTTTTACAATGGCATATTCGTTAGTTACTGAGAAATCAAGAAATAAGGCTACTGGTAGCGCACCTTTTCCACTGATTGTGACTAAGCAAAAGGTTTCCATTTTGAAGGAGCTAAAGTATAAATTCATGATAGTTCTGTTTCCATTGGGGGTCATTAAGGAAGGGAAAATGTTGGGCCTGGTGGATATGTTGAAATATAATGACAATGATGTGAGGGAACTTAAGAAATTGTTGGAATTTTCACATTAATTCTATGTGTAGAGGGTTGAAAACTTGAGGAAACTAGTGGTGGTTGAGGTACAATAAAGGGTAGTCATGTTGGAGAAATATGGAGTTTTGAACCTTCTCAGCATCTTGCACTTTGTCTAGAGAATCGAGGTGAATACTTAGGTAAAAATATTATTAAATGGTGTGCATGGAGGATTTATATGGCTCAATGAACCCATATCAATTAATAAAATGTTGCTTTACAGGATTATAGGGCTCCCAACAAATTACCATGATCCTCTGCCACTTTTTAACAAGAAGAATGAAAAAATCGTGGCTAAAGAAAAGGAGGAGAAATTTAAGGTAAGGCATGGGAAGCTTGGGCTTGATATTAATAGTATTGATCAAGGTGGTGTGCGGTTTTCCACCAAACTGATGACCTACAAACTACTATGAAAATGCCTAAAAGATCAGTGTGAAACAAGTGTGCTCGCCACTACTACAAAGTGTGTGGAATACTTGAAGATGAAATGGGAAACCTTCCTACTAGACCAGTTCATGCAAAACTAGCTTGATGCATAAGATAAGATCATGGAATTCCATTATCCCTGGAAATTAATTCTCATCACACTCATTGCGTGGAAACTCAGAAAATATGTCATTCTACCTGATGTAGACAAGATTGACTTCATCATAGCCATGTTTGGTAGTTTATGGTTTACAACTGATAAAAAGAGGAAACAATATAATAATTTGATCTTTTGCATATGGAAATAAGTTATCACTCATGTCATTATGAAAGTATCATGAATACCAAAACAGATAGTCATAGCTTATAACCTAGTGTCGTGCTTCGGGACCAACCCACACTCTATGTATATCTAGGTCAAGGTTGATCCTCATGGAACATGTTTACAATGTAGATACATGATTTAGAAAGATATTGTGTAACAACTCATCAATGAATGATCGGCATAATGGATAATCTTAGTATTGGATGTCTCTTTATCGAGTATAATTATTCTAGACACAGAGGTAGATGTCAAGGATGTTGATTATGAGATGAAGATATATCCAGACATACCAATGGCCATCCAAGTGGGAAGAATGTGCCTAAATAGAAACTTAGTTAGAACCCCTACTGAAAAAACTAGAGAAACAATGTCCTATCACTCCATCGTTAGATCCAGAGTAGGAAGAGATAGTGTCGAAGAAAGAGAATTGGCCCATGCTAGGCCAATAGACAAGAACACAGAATAAAATGAAAGAAACCAATACGGTTGGACCCAATCTATTAGAGCATGATTTGGAGAGATTAGCCACTCAATTGAATGAGGTGATCAAACAATGGATTGTGGCCATTTTCACATTATCGGAAAGGAATCGTAAGAGTAGATGGAATAGTAGGACCACATGTAGTACTAGTTAGAGAAACAACAAATGATGATAAAAGCCTCATTGATGGTCACAACTCTTGTGCCAATAGTTCCTCATCTAGTGATAGTCTTAGAGGTGGCCAGTATGCTCCCCACAGTAGAGAATCAATTAGAACCATCACAACCGTCTATGTCATCCTTAGAGCCTTACACATTATCCTTTCCATTTGTCATAGTTCACTTTTAAGATAATAAATTCCAACAGTGGGTACAAGTTTTACCAAATGTAGATTTCGTTATCTCACAACTACCCATGTTTATTCTTAATTCTTCACAGTATTCTATTGCATAAGAAATATAGATTAGAGAACAATCAACAATAGCGGACCTAGTCCAACCGAATATGGAACTCCAAGCATTGTAGGAGGCACAAAGATAGATAGAGGAGGCCAAACATCAAGTAGAAGCCAGATACGAGACACTTCAATGAGCTATCAAAGTTGTATACAATAAATGCTTAGGGTACCCATGGAGGTGGATATTCCACTAGAAGAAAAATTATCAGAAATAGAGCAATTTATTGATGGCCTGGAGGAAAAGGTGGAATAGTTACCATTGTAGATCAATATTTCTGGCCTTCCAAAATAGATTGAAAGAAGATACAAAGAGTGTACTATGGCCAAGTCTCGAAAAAATTCCCAAAAAATTGAAAAGGAATGCATGCAACTTTATGAGGAAAAAATTGGGCTATGACATAGACTATAGGACAATGTTGAGCTTTAGCATCTTATTGCTAAGATTCGAGTTCTTAAATAGTGTAATGAAATCATTCACAATAGTATACTCTCCTTGCCTATATCACATCACCACACCACAATGATGGAAATTACAACATTGGGTTGGAAAATCAATCAATGGAGGGTGTAGCACTAGTAGTTGGCGCAAAAAGTTGAACAATTATAGGATGAGGCCATGTAGGTCACTAGTGATATGGTTTTTGCGCAAATTAAAACACATTAACTTATAGCTAAAAGCGATCCATTCTTCCATGTTCCCCAAGTGCCAAAATAAATAATTGCAGGCATGGTCACAATAGTAATCAAGGTAGACACCACTACACATTGGGCCAAGGAAACATTTGAGAAATTTGTGGCCAATATTTCTTAAGTCCTCCCTTCCCTTGTTACACAGAAACAAAGTGGCTTAGGGAAGAGCCACTAATAGTGTTAGGGGAATTTAGGGTAAAAGAAGAGATAAGGGCCAAATTTTTGGCATTTTGACTAAGTGTGGGAGTATTGTGTAGGAAGGGATGGACTGATGCTTAACATAGTTCACAAAGGTTCCAAAGGCCAATGCTTGACATACTTCACAAACGCTCGAAAGATTAATGCTTGACTGATATGTGCCATAAAGACTACACAAGAACTACTTTATTCTTTCACTGACAGTATTTTCCAGTTACACGAGGTGGTTAAACATGGACTAAGGTGGAAGTCTCGACAAGGGATGGAGTGGAATAAAGTTGAGATTGGTACAAGTGAGAATAACTTAGCTAGATGAGCTAGCAGAAGATTCCTTGAGTTGGATCTGGATGACCTCTTCTATAAAAAGGAAACTTGTTGTTGATTAAGGGTTCCAAAGTCCCTGCCTGATTTCTATTCTTGGTTTTGTTGTGCTTTATTTACTTTGTTATGATTTATTTTTTATTGTCAATGATATTTGATCTTCTTGTTAGTTCTTTATTGATGAATACCATGGAGATGAATGTAAAGGGTTTCTATTACAATCTAAGTTTGTACATATTGTGTGCATTGTATCTTATGGAATTGGCTAGTTTCATATTATGATGATATGAGTTTTGAGTTTAGTTGTCACGCTCCTGAATTTATGTACAAATTTCTTTTAATAGTTAGGTGTTTTGGCCTTAGATATTTGTTTTTATGTGTAATTCTATGTTATGGTGGTGAATATCATTGATGCAATTTGATTCTGTATAAATTTTTCTATTATTGTAGCTACATTAGTTGATGTATATAACTATTTCTATGTATAAAGAGTGAACCTAGTTTTTGTTGTTTCCTATCAAAGTTATATTGTGCATATGTGCTAAAGGGATATTGAAGAATGATTTTCTCATATAAAACATGTAATATAAGTAACCAATATTATAGTTATAGTCTATGGAAATTGTTATGTGTGTGGTAAATGTGGGGTTATATGTCTGAATAATGGGGTTTTCTATGAGAATTAGTAGTTGTGATAGCCTTGGTTGGGATTTTGTGAACTAGAAAAACCTCCTATGCCCCTGTCTCACTGCATAACCTACACAAGGTTCTACAATCCCATTACATACCTCGAGTGAGACCACTTTTTCGTATAGACGTTGACAGTGTCCGTATTCATGGGGGTTTGTTTGAAAAATATTGAACCTTAGGTCATTCCCTCTATGAAGAACCAAAAGGATCAAACCATCCACATATAGAACTAGAGTTAATAAATTAGAGCCCTATCTTTGAGTGTAAACTGTAGGATGATAATGATAATGGTTGATCCCAAAAATAAGCCTTAAAGTATCTATCTTCTCATAAGATGCTATAGGCGCTTGTTCAAGACAAGACAAGGAATACTGAGGCTTACAAAAAAGTGAAGGATCTTCCAAAAAACTATGGGGCTACTCCATGTAAATCTCTTCATGTAGATCTCCATGTAGAAAGACACTCTCTACTTCCATTGGTAAATTGATCATGGTCAGGAGGTAGCTAGAGAAACCAAAATAAGTATAGAATCTATGTTATCAATGAGGTAAAATTCTTGGCATAATCAATCCTTTCAACCGGTGAATTTACCTTGTCCATAGTACATGCCTCATGTTTTTCAACAAAGTCATTCACATCTTATTTGATTTGGTATACCAAGTTGTAATGGACCAATTTATGTCACTTTCGAAGAGGAACAAGGTCCCAAGTATGATCCTTCATCAAATAATATTACTCATTCCTCATGGAAAATTCCCACTCAGCTATTCCAATACTATTAGAAAACTATTTTGTATTTTCTAAGATGTCATTTCCCAAAATGGAGATTCCTTTTGACTGTGGTGGATTTCAGGCTAGATAACTGAATTCGGTTGATTCATAGCCATACCTTTCATGCTACTTTCTCTTACAAAGGCTCATCCTCAAGGGTTCATCTAGAACATGAGGCTCCTAATTTGATTTCTCATGTTATGATGGCGCTATTGGAAGATTTTATTCTAGCTAAGGATATTTAACAAAATTATATTAATCTTTGAGATCTACAAAAGCATCACAATGATTAGAACAATTATCAATAGTTAAAGGTGAGGAAGAAGAGGAATAAGGATGCTGTATAGTTGTTCTCATCAAAATTAACATCTATTTGGAACAAAATTTCCTTAGAGGTAGGATAAAAAAGTTGATATGCCTTCATGTCCTCACCATAACCAAAAAATATTAGTTTTTGACTCTTCTTTTCCATGGATTTTTTCTTTTCATTTGAAATTAATCCCTAAGCAGGACTTCCAAATACCCTGAAAGAAGAGCCATCAAGCTTCTCATGTGTCTAAGCTTCCACTATATTCATATTTCGAATTTTCTTATGAGGCATCCTGCTTTGAATGTAATCAACACAATTAAGTTCTTTGGCTTAGAAGATAGGTGATATTAGAGAAATTTTGAGGTAAAAATTAGGCCTCAAAACAAAAATTTACAAAAAATCCAACTTTATAAGAACTAATAAGATTCAATATGATGATTTCAACCATGTGGGATGATTCACCATTTTTTGAGTAAAAAGGTAAAAAGAAAGAAAAAAACAAAAAACAAAAAACAAAAAAAAATCAAAAAACAAAAAACAAAAAACAAAAATTTCAACTTGCATTTTCAACTTATCTCTCTATGATTTTACTTAAATTTTGATTGGGAGCGCTCGTTGGATGTGGAATTTAATTTTTCATCCAAGGAGTACCCATATTGCATACTTTTGATGGACCCTATTACATGAAAAAATGTGATTAAAATCATATTTTTTCATGTAGTGGGGTCCATCAAAATTATGCATTATGGGTACACGTTGGATGAAAAATTAAATTATGCATCCAACAAGTGATTCCGCTCAAAATTTTAGTAAACTCATAGGGAGATACGTTTAAAAAAGTAGTTTTATATTTTTTCCCTCCAAAACTTGATCAGGTAATCTAATATTATTTTCTTATTTCCATTATTATTTCACAATATTCCTTTCAATCTCCTTTTTAAAACTCAAAATTTCTCTAATGAAAGTTCTTGGACTTAAACATTCAATTCCTCATCTCTTTGACTGTTTGGTTCTTCCTTTCAACAAAACCATTTTGTTGAGGATTGTATGGAATAGAGTGTTGATGAATAATCCCATGTTCTTTATAGAAATATTGGAATTCCCTATTTACATATTCCACCCCATTATTAGTGTTTATCTTCTTTATGGATCGTGATGATTGTTGCTCAATAAAATATGTAAAGGTCTTGAAGGCTACAAAGACTTCACTCTTGTACTTTAGTAAGTACACCTAAGAGTGTTCTCGAAAATTATCAATAAAGGTTAATACATACTTGGCTCCTCCAAAAGGAGTTGAAAGAGTCATTAAACCACTATGTACCAACTCAAGAGGCATTGTTTCCCTTAAATATTTCCCTTTAGGAAAGGGATCTTTGTGTTGTTTTCCAAGAATGTAACCTACACACATCACATTAGTAAAAGAAACTTTTGGAAGACCTGAAACCAAATTTTGAGTGAACATATGTTGAAAATATTTATAATTTATATGGCCAAATCTTTCATGTCATTGCCTACTTGAGGAGTCACCATGAGCTATAAAAGAAGAAGCTAAGTAAGTTTGGAATCTGACAACCTTATATAATCTAGATACATGACCAACATATCCAATAGAAAACCAACTATTGGATCATGTAGTTCTCTAACAAATACCTAATTTGGAGAAAATTCATCATTTTCCAATCACTATAATTACAAATATAATAAATGGATAATACATTTACAGGGATCTTAGGCGCTAGGAGCACATTTTTAATTCACACATTGGTTAAATACATAGTACCTGGCCCTAAAATTTCATGTTGAGTAGGGTCACTTGCCGCAATTTGCGAAATGCTAATGTGGGATGTAAAAGGAAGAAAATATTGACAAGGATTCATATCATGTGATGCCCCTGACTCAAGTATCAAGTGATCTATAGATATACCCAGGGCTTAGATCGATAAATCATATCCTTTTTCTATTGAGATATTTTTCTTCTTCGTCACATCATTTAAGACCTGAAAATTTTCACAATATTTTTCTTCAACATGCCTAGCTTTTCCACAAAAGGTACATGTTTCATCTATTTTTGTCTTCTTCCTTTTGTGTTTATTTTTTGTCGTGGAGAAGAATTCATCGTTCTTAGAAGTTGGAGGTGGAGAATTAATATTTTGGAGCAAAATTTTTCTTTTGTTGAGACCAAAATTTATGCTAACCTTTGGAGTTATGAGCTACAAATCTTGATAAAATTCACTTGTACTAATAAATTATGTCCTCTTCAATATAAAACTATTGAGTAGAGTTTCGATGTAGATTTGTTGAAAAAACACCAGTATCTATATATTTGGAAGTGAATAACCACTATGTCTGAATATTTTTGTTGAATAATTGAAATGATTTTATGTTGAGGAGAGTAGTTATTAAGTTGAAATTCACAATTTATTATTGAGTGTTGATCAATTTTATTAATAAGACTTCAAAAATTGAATCTTACTATCTAACATTCCCCCTTATTAGGTGCAAGGTAATATTTTTTTCAGTAGTTCATGTTTGGAAAGGATCCAAGTTGGGGCTATGGATTCTTTAGGTGGTGGTTTTTTTTGGACCATTAAGCATCTTCCATGGAAATTAGTTGTTTAAGGTTTACCAATAACTAGACTTATTTAAATAATGCATTAGTGTAAATTTCATCCTAAAAGTTCCCATAAAATTTTCATGAAATCTTCATGTCATGATATGTAAACCAGTCAAAATCCTTTAAATTTAAAAAAATGTACATGTAAATATTTTGGAAACAAAAGAAGAGAAACTACTTTTTAAAAAATGTATTTTTTGCTTATCTCATTATAGGTTTACTCAAATTTCAAGTGTAGACACTCTTTGGATGCAAAATTAAATTCAACATCCAACGAGTACCCATTATGCATACTTTCGAGAAGTGCCACGTTGATAAAAATTGAAGATAAATTAAATAAGCATGTTGAACACACTTTTTTAATTTATCTTAAATTTTTATCATTGTGGGTCTTCTCATAAGTATGCATAATGGGTACTCATTGGGTCTCGAAATTAATTTCACATCCAACAAGTGTCTACACTTAAAATTTGAGTTAACCTATAAGGAGATAAGTGAAAAATACAATTAAAAAATATACTATTTTTCTTTTTTTCCAAAATTAAAAACTCTTATTTTATTATTTTGCCTTAGGAAGCCACTTTTAGGCTTAAATTTCCTCTAATTTGGTGGTTTTTGAATGAATATTAACCAATCTTCTTTGAATAAGGTGGTGGTTTTTGGATGGCCACTAAACACATTGATTTCAACAATTTACTTCCCCCATTAAAGGTGTAGGAGAGTTTATTTTATCATTGTGCTCCCCCCTTAAAGGTGTATGAGATTTTCATCTATCATTGTGTTACACTGAAATATGTCACCGTGACTATCTGCAGTTAATATGGCTCCATCAATAGTCATATTATCCTCCTTGTCAAGCCTCATACCTCTTCTCTTCATGTCAAACTTCAAAAAGAGAGAAAGTCACTTAAAAACATGTTTATCTCTTGGTACGCAGGTTCTCTCTACTGTGCCTGCGTGTACGCATCCCAAACACACTGTGCCTGCGTACTTGTACGCTCTATAAGCCAAAGGATGGGTGCGTACCC
>APFE030594234.1:0-14890 GCA_000404065.3 Pinus taeda | reverse complement strand
TTTCCTGGTCATAGAGAAACACCCAATAGACTATTTATTAGATCTGGATTTTTCAGACCTGCTCCACTAGCCCATTTTCGTACTGAAACTGATTTCCAGTTTAAAAAGTTGTATCATTTTTCTTAGGAGGTTTCTTGCTAAGGGATTTTTTGAACACTTTTTCTATCTCTTGGAGCACTGACCCTGGGGCCATAATGATACTTCTTAGATGGGGATGACTGATAACAGTGTCTATTAGAAGGATTCTTCCAGCAAGGGATAAGTATTTGTTTGTCCAAGGACCAAGATTCTAGTTTCCCTTTTAATTTACTAAGAATACCTGAGTCAGCCAAAGGGAATCCATGATAGGATCCGAAGATATTTGGGATCTAGGTCATAGGATCCTTCTTATCAGGCCTAATTACATATTGAGAAAAGCCACAGCAGATTTCTATCAATTAATGTCCTGACTAGATGCATTCACAGAAGTTTTGATGATTTGAGCATGAAACACTGTCATATTTACCAAACATATAGTAAAGTTTATGATCTATAGCAGTTTTGGTGAAGCTTAATTTCATTAAGTACTCCTTTCTGTCAGTACCAAACATGCAGTGCTTGTTGAAGCTCATACATGGCCTTTATCAACTTGCATTCATGGGTATCCCAGCTGTGTACCTCAAACCCCTACATTAATTGCTGTACACTTCTTAATATCTTATCTTGCCATTCACAAATGCTTTATCTCCTTTTGATATAAAGGCCAATTGAATAACATGTAATAGACATAATTACCTTGATAGAAGTGTGCTGCAACTTGAGCAAATATTTTGTCATAGTCAACTCCCTCTCTCCAAGAGAACCCTCATGCAACTAACTTGATCATGGGCTTCTCCATGCTACTATGAATTTCATGTTTCACCTTGTATAGCCATTTGGAATTATGTGTCCTCTTCCCCTTTGGTCTTGGTATAATCTTTTGAACATCATTCTGCAAAATGGAGTGATACTCTTCTGCCATGGCATCTCATTACACTTGCATTAAATTTGCCCCATCAAAAGTTGAAGGCTATGCATCAATGATGGAGGACATCAGTGTGATATAACTCAGAAATTTCTTATGGAGATGGCTCATCACTCACCTACTTGCACATGTGCTTCCTGCAATGTTTGAGTAAGCTATCTAGTTTCCCTGTTTGTTCTGGAAGGTAATGAGGTCACCTTTCCTTCACTGGAAAATTACTGATCTGCTTCTGACTTCCCTTCTTTCTGCAAATCAGCCTTTGGGGCAGCATGATGATCTTCTTCCAGTCTTTGGAAGAGGCTCTTGAGGCTTAGGGGACAATGCATCGTCATCTACTTTCATGTCATGATTTGTCACTATCCTCCTTTGAGATGGAATTTAAACTTGGTAAGCCTTGGAGGTCTCGACTCTCATCACAACTTAGTAGTGGCATGTACCAGCACAAATGTCCAAATCTCATTTGCCAGCTTGCACACCTTAGTAGTGGCGTGTATGAGCACAAGGCACCTTTTTGGTTGCCTTTGCCAACACTTGATCACCCGGGGCCATATGAAATAAAGATTGAACCAATCATGACCACTGACTGAGTATGTGGCATCATCACTAAACTCCACCTGAATGCAAGTTTTGTTCTTCAAGTTTGGGGAAAGAGTCCTTGTTGGAAGTCATATGCTAAAAAGCTTTGCCGTCAGTATACCACCTGACACCAGTGATGGTGTCATGGGAAAGGTATGAGGCAGAGGCTTTTGCACTCTTAACAAGTTGTTTTTGTTGCTGCTGTTTGGCTTTCTATTTCTCAGGATACATATATGCATTGTGGCTAGTGTTTTGACACTTGAAATACCTCGCATGGTTGATGTCATTTTTTGTTTGGTTCCATGAACTAGTTTCTTCCTTTTTGTCCCTTGCCTTCTTGGGTTCTGGCTGACATTGTGTCTAGTCTCATTTGGTCGATGAGTGCTATGTTATAGATTTCTTATGTTCTAGCTGACATTGTGTCTAGTCTCATTTTTTTTTGTGGATGAAAGCATCCCAAAGATTTGGTGCCTATGGGCACCAAATTCTCATCTTCCACCTTGGCCCCGATAGTAGCAAGCAGATCTTGAATCTTGATGATCATCATTTGGTAGCCGGCCACAACATATGTTTTGCTTGTGCCTATCAGTAAGCTTATTCTCCAAGAGCATCTTTTGGGAAATATTCACGCTTTGGTACAGTGTGATTCAGGCATCAAAGATGCCCTTTATTGAATGGATGATAACTTGCTTTGGCTTGTTCATATTATTGTTATGCTCGACTAGTTGCACAGGATTGTTAATGGAAATGACCTTTCCTTCCTTGAAACCCCAAAAATCAAACTCCTCTAATTGACTCACAGCTTGGCTATACCTTGTATAACCATTTGGAATTATTTGTTCTTTTCCCCTTTGGTCTTGGTATAATCTTTTGAAAATCATTCTGCAAAATGGAATTTGAGACTGATTGTCATTGCAAATCCTAAAAGCAAACTCCAACAAATAGATCAGCTATAAAAGAAATAAGATCTACGACAAATGGGTAGATATCTGCTAACCTATCTTTGGTCACAATAAACCTTTTAGTCATTGGAAAATCCTGGGCATCTTGCCCAAAAACTTATCACAGGTGCTGGTGCCTCTCATAAACAGAAACAAACTTCAATTCTTGAAGTGTGAACATCACACCTGCTGAAAACCCTCTATTAGATCCCTCTCAAGACTCACAGGAAGTGAGCCTTCCTATCCATGAAAATCTTGTAAGATTTTAAATTTTCTGATGTGATAACTGTTAGTTTTTCTAAACCATTGTAAGCAAACTTCACACTACAAGAATTTGTAAACTACTAGATAGCTGAAATCTGAGCGCCATCCAATTCTGTTTTACTAAAGTCTACAAAAACATACTACAGTAAAATTCGGAATTGAAATATGCTACAAGGATAACAATCAACTAATAGATTGTTTGTTGCTGAACTGAATGAATTAGATCCTTACCCCTTCGTTTTATAACACTAAGGAGGTCTTGTTAGGGTTACAAAAATAGATCTGATCTCTAGATGTACTGTGCTGATATCTCTGTGTGAGGTAAAGTCTGTAATTAGTGTGTTCCAAGTAAGAGATAAGGTTTCCTTCAGATCTACGCCCTACCTACGAGAGTGCTTGCACCTAAGTGAACTTAGACTTCAGCTAAAGTCAGAAAACTGCTGAATAAAACTGAATGAACACATGCAAATTGTTGAGGAATCAGGATAACATGCAAACAGTTGAGGATATATTGTTGGGAATAGAACACAAAGACTCCTACATAATTTAATGTGCCATATTGCTGAATCTAGAACAGAAGTGTGCTCTCATTGTCCAGTTTGAACTGCTGTTACTGAAGGGCCTTATTCCGTTCACAAGTGTACCCAGTAGAATCATTATCAAGATACAATCTGGCATTCCTTGTTATCGAGGAAAATGTCCTCAACCAGTTCTGCAAGTGACTTGCAAAACCAAATGGCTTCACAACTTGCAGTGTTGGCTGCCATGTAGTTTTCCTCTGAACTCATTGTCGCTGAAGCTTACTTTCTGCTGAACTAGGAAATCACTCTTGAACCCAAATTGAAGCAACACCTTGAAGTACTCTTCTTGACACCTGCAGTTCCTACCCAGTCAGAATAATGATTTCATGCAACATCAAATTGCCATCTTCTGTATATCTCAGATCATAGTGCATCACACCCTTCAAATATTGGAGCACATTCTGATAGCTCTTTAGTGAATTTGCCTTGACTCAATTATGAGCTGGATCAAGATTACAAAACATATATCAAGTCTTGTGTTAACTTGATACATCAAGGATCCAATCAATTATCTATATACTAAGGATCTAATAAATCTTAATCTAGATGAGTGCTCAATTTCAGATAAGACATCATAGGAGCGGTCATGTGCTTACAATTCATCATATGTATCCATTTTAGGATTCCAAGAGTGTGTTTTCATAACCCAAGGAAAAGCTCACCTATACTGTGCCACATCTCTAGAACCAAGAAATAGTGCATTAATCCATTGTTTGTCATGTCAAACTTTTGCACTTGCTCAGCCTTGCACCCTTTGGTAAGCTTCTTTGAACCACTTCTAAGTATCAAAGCATCTACATATAGGACCAAAACAAGTGGATCAGATCTGTCAAATAATTAATAAAAGTTAGGATCTATAGTAGTTTTGGTGAAGTCCAAACATAATAGATAGTCAGCAATCTTGGAGTAACAAGCATGGGGTGTTTGCTTTAGTCCGTAAAGGATTTTCTTCAACATACACACATGGGTATCTCGCTTATGCAATTTAAACCTTTTCAGTGAATTAATATTTACTTCTAACATGCATTTGAGATAATGTCCAACCAAAAATAGATGGTAAAGGCATAATTGTATGCATGGCAACTAGAGCAAAGGCATCTTCATAGTTGGCTTCCTCTCTCTAGGAGAATCCTCTAGCTACAAAACAAGCCTTGTACTTCTCTATGTTGCTATCAGCTGCATCCTGCACCTTGCCACTTGGAATCAACCACTGATTTCTTCATGATGGAGTTGTACTCGTCCATCATGGCATTGTGTTATACATGCTCACCTGTCACTGCCTCATATTTGGAAGTCTCTCCATAGTTGATGGAGGACATCAATGTAATATATCTGGGAAATTTCTTAGGAGGATGTCTTAGTTTGGGAAAGCATCCTTGTCATGCTTGTCAATGCGCATCCCTTCAGACTCCTTCCTTCTCCACCTTGAAGTCACGAAATCCAACCACCATGTCCTTCATAAGAGGTAAGGAAACATAGTACAAGTGATTAAATCTTCTGCCAAAGCTTGCATAGATTTTAATTGCTGGTCAACAAGTCTCTTTACATCTCTGTATCTGCTAGCAGTCTATGAAGGTTATCCTCGTTGATTCCTCTGGCCAAAACTTGACCAAGATCAGGGATTGACTTTTGATGATCACTTCCTAACCATCAAACTTAGTCTTACACTTCAAATCTATTAGAGAAGAGACCAAAATGATATTTTTAGTCATACCAAAAACATACAGTATCTCATATAGATCCAAAACTTCTTTTGTTGGCATGCGAAATGAGATAGATCCTAACCCAGTCACTGGGTACTTGCTATCAACACCAGGGTCTGCTTGCATGTTGGTACCTTTTACTCCAACGTGAGAAAGGATGATGTATACCACCCAACACTTGAAACTGTGTTGGTGGAAAGTTATGACACTATGGAAAAGGTTGTATCAAGTCAAGCAGTCAACTCATCCATTTCTGAAGCTTCAATGCTTCTATAAATTGTTTCTATTGCTACTGCTTACCCCTCCCCTTCTTCTCAGGACACTATTTGTTGCAGTCAAAGCACTTGATATTGCACAATCCTCTTTCCGCTAGTTAGAAGACCTTCCCTTCATAGAGCCTATCTTTCTTTCATTCCAATGAAAGCATCTCATAATTGCTAGAAGTCAAAGAAATTCTCCGCACCATCGATAACTTGGACAAAGTTGTGCCATGCCAGACAAGTTATTCAGAGAAATCTAAACTCTCTCATTATCCTCAACCATGTCCCTCAGATATCTTGATGAGATATCAAGAGCATCTTCCTGGATACATTCACATTCTAGTACAGTGTTCCCAAGGCATCATACATGTCTGTGGTAGCCTTTTTTGTGGTGAGATGAGGGATCTTTGGGATCTATAGGCACTGGAACCACCTCCTCCACAAGGTACCATAAGTCTGCCATTTTCTGGAGGTTTTGCAATCTCAATTTCCACAATGCAAAGTTGGATGTACCCTCCAAGAAGTGACTCTATAGCATACTGGGTATTGCCATTGGTGTAACTGCTCCAAACAAACTACAATTTACAATCACTGGATCAGAAATAGGGTTTCACACACCCACAACCCTTTCCAGGTGCACTTGCTGGTTGCTGACACAACTCTGCTTTGATCACTGAAGTTTGGACATACAGTTCACTGCAACCCTCCCACAACCTGCTACGTGGGACAGCTTTCCTCTCCATACACGGAATCTGGAAGATTTCAGAAATTGCACTCTGATAACATGTTAGTTTTTTTCTACTAGAGTAAGAAGAATTTGCACTAAAAGGTTTCCTAAACTACTAGATTTCTGAAACCTGAAAGCCACTTAAAATCTAGTGTTCTAATAATGCTAAAGTTTACAAACACACTGCAGAAAAATTATAATGGAATCTAATAAATTATGATCTGAAATCTGCTACATGGAAAATAGCAAAACTAATTCACTGCTTGCTGCTGAAATGAATGAATTAGATCCATACCCCTACATTCCTTCTATAATAGTAAGGAGGTCTTGTTAGGGTTACATATAGATCTAACTCTATCTACCACACTCTTATCTCTGCATGTGGGAAAATCTTTGATTAGCGTGCCCCATCAAAGGGATAAGGCTTTCTTCAGATCTGCGCCCTACCTATTTGACTGCATGTGGTGCCTAACTGAACTTAGACTTAAGCTAAAATTAGAAAACTGCTTACTTGAAACAACATGTGTTACTAAAATCATAAAACTGAAAAGTTTGCATCTGTTACTAAAATCATAAAATCAAAAATCATGAGGAGATCATGATTTTTGATTTTATGATTTTAGTAACACATGCAAACTGCATGAGAATGACATGCAAATGGTTGACGATAGATTGCTGGAAATAGAACGACAATCACTTTATTATAATTAATGTGTTATACTGTTGAATTTAGAAGATAGTGCACCTTCACTATCAAATTTTAACTGCTGTAACTGAAGAGCCCAGATCTGTTCACAAGTGTGCACAGGACTATAGAAGACTATGTGAGGTACATACAATCTAGCAATACCATGTTAAATTTTCAAGTTATAGTTCAGATCTGCACTATAAAAATTACAACCTACAACTACAAATTGAAACCCTAGGAACCACCTATCATCTGGTAGAAACAACATTTGGTTTAATTAGGGGCTGCACCATTCCTTCCACAAAACCCTAAAGATAAAACTTTTCTAATAGATTTTGCAGCTTGTACTTCCACGGTATAAATTTATAAAATTATAAGTGACCTCCAACATGTATCACTTAGAAATCGAGATTGGTCATGGTTGCAAGCCTAAAAACACACTTCAACAAATAGATCAGTGACGAAAGATATCAGATCTGTCAGGTCAAACTCAACGTTCTAATCACAGGTAATTTTGGCCCTCCCACCCTATAATCTATCACAAGTCCTACATCTGACATGCATAGATCAGTTCCAACAACTGAAGCTCGGGCATCCTGGGAAGATTTCAGATTCCAATGCAATGTTTAATTTTTAACTCAGTTTGGATTTACATCAAATAATTACAATCTACAATGACAAACTGAAAGTCTAGCAAAACCACCTAGATATGTATCTGCTAACCAATAATTGGTGAATTTTGGTATCACAAACACTGTATTCTATGAGTTAACTCAAAACAATAGATTAGGAACTGTTAACTCAAAACAATAGATTAGGAACTGTTTTACATAAATTTGTTTTTGGGAAATTCAAGACAACAAGCACAATATCAAGTGGAGTATGACATTACCCTTTTTCAAGGAATTTGCTATAGTTTCTGTTGCATAACACTGCTGCTTACCACAGTGTCATATCATTTTCTTTCACGGCAGAGGCACACCTGTAGCAGTTCGGATTCCTTTGCAGGGTACTTGTGTAGTCATGATGCGGACACAGTTGAGGGGAATGAGGCCACAACATTAGGTTGTCTGGGCTGTTGTGGTATAGTTATGTATGAGAGAGATTGAGGGGGCACATTGGAGGTACGTGCCAACCTCGTCCACTCAGTTAGCTTTTGTTCTAAAGTTAGCTTAAGCAGATGAGCCAGGAAAACTTCCAGTTTTAGGGAGGGTGCAATTTGGTAGGAATAATTAGGTTAGGGTTTTGCTTTTCTTGGTGTCCATAAGGATGGGCTGTTTCCCCCCCTTCTCCTTTAGCCTTCCTTATCTATAGACGGTAGGGTGGAGGGTGGAGGTGTAATGATTTAGTTGTGTGATAGTAATTAACAGGGTATTTTTGAGATGTCAGTGTGTTTTTCTAGATTTAATGAAAAACAGGGTGTTGTCGAGGGTGCTTCCCTTCAGTGATTGGGGTGAATTGGGCCTATGATAGGATGTTGCATGTGATACTTGATTATCTTAATTGATAGGAGTGTTGAACTGCACTTGTGATAGGTTGCAGATCTGATCTTTCCTCAGGCAGATTTGTTTGTATAGTTGTGTTCCAAGAGTTGTAGGAATGGCTACATGCAATCTCAGAGAGTGTCACATGTTAACCAGAAGATGCTACATAAGAGCAAGTTCATTGACACTTTGAGGAGAAAGTTGAGGATGAGGAGTTGGTGCCTATAGCATTAATGAAGAAAGATCACTGAGCTTCCAGATCAATCCTCTGTTATTGAGGAGAAAGTTGAGGATGAGGAGTTGGTGCCTATAGCATTAATTGAGTTTCATTTGTCCGGAGATGTGTTTGTTTGGTGTGGTGCTTGGGAGAAGTGTCATATGTTTTAGAAGCTTTGGTACGATTTCATCCAGGAGTAGAGTAAACTAGAGTTTGTTTTAGTGAGAGTGGAGGAGATCGAGAACCTTGCCTTTATCTGGCAGATGAGGAGACGAGGCAAGAAAGGAGGACATGAGAGGGATTATATGGGAAGGAGGATGAATTAGATCCTTTGGACCAGGGGAAGAAAGAGTTGAGTCACGTCAAGTGTTTCAAGTGCCTGAAGATCAACCACTATGCATCTTAGTGTCCTGAGAGGAAGAAAGTTAGGTAGCAACAAAAGGAGTTTGTAGGAGTGGCTATAGGATTCTCTTAGCAAGAGGGAGTTGATCTTGTTGAGGTCATCTTTGCTTCAATTGTCGAAGGTTTTGAGGTGCATAGGTGAGGTACCCATGAATTCAGATTGAAGAAGGCTCTATATGGTTTTGTTGCATGCAGCACAAGTTTGGTATTTTAGGATCAATGAGTTGGCTCTGTATACAGATGAGTTTGTAATTGCATAAAGCCGTGAACAACTCATCTTGTGATGTAAGAAGATTTCGACTAATGAAGTTGACGTCAAGGATGTAGGTGGTTTCCATGTTGTTGATGAAGTTTTTCTTGTACGAGGTATCTACACCATGAAGATTAGATTTCGGAGAATAAATAGGGAGCATTGATCTGAGGTTAATCTATCTAGATTCATAGATCCTCAACATGATGAGGACTCCCCTAGCATAGGGCAAGTTAGAGATGCAGGAGGACACTTTTTCTAGTGGCTATAGGATTCTCTTAGCAAGAGGGAGTTGATCTTGTTGAGGTCATCTTTGCTTCAATTGTCGAAGGTTTTGAGGCGCATAGGTGAGGTACCCATGAATTCAGGTTGAAGAAGGCCCTGTATGGTTTTGTTGCAAGCATGTTAATTTTAGTTAACAATGGTATGTTCTATGCTTCAGCACAATTACTTCAATGTTCCTTTAGCAGCCCAATGACAATTCCAATTTAGTTTTCCAATAGCAATCACATTAACCATAAATCACATTGACAGTAACTGTAGATAGAACATAAAATAAAATGCAGAAGACAAGCCAAGACAAGAGGACACCAATTTGGTGGATGCCACGGAAAAACCCCAATGTGGGGAAAACCCTCTATATCAAATGTTCAGCAGAGAGAGAGTACAAAAAGTCAAATTTGACTTGCCAAATCAAAATCAAAACAACCTTGTCAAATTTGCAGTCAACTGCAGTCAAATTCAACCCTAATAAAAAAGTCAAAGATGGTCAACGCAGCAGAAAAACTTTGCCTTTGAAGCTCAGTCAAAAGCAGTCAAATTTGTTTCCAGTAGAGGTCAAAATTAGCCCAAAGCAGTCATAAAATCTGTGGCCAAACTTGGTCTAACCAAAGTCAACCCTGTGGTCAAACAGGCCTGCGGTCAGCACAGGTCAAAGTGCTCCTTTTGCCTCGGTTCAGTACCTCACAGTAAGCTCTTATAAAACACACTAGCTCTCTATATCACATAGGCTGTTAAGCTAATGCACCCTCCTCTTTTTTTATAGACTAAGACTGGGTGTGTTTAAACTTTAAAGCACCCATCTAGGCTGGCATGCCTATCATCGAAGATAATAACTCTGGCAAAGTAGGAATGGTAAAGAGCGTTCATATATCAAACTAATAAAACAAACTACCCTCATGAATTTTCACCCTTACAAGTGTGCCCCCCTCTTCAGCACTGCTATCTCTGCTGCTGTTTGCTCAAGCTGAAGGGAGAACTTTGGAGCAACGGATAAAAAAATTCTAACATTACTGGAGACTCATGGTCACACATTCCAAAGCACGATCCATGTAAAAGAGTTTTGGGGCAAAACTGTTGAAATTTGACAGTTGGATCTACAAAACAAGAGCCTTGTGAAAGAAAAACTGCCACATCGAAGTATAAAATGAAACTCTTGTTTCTTTATCTCTTCCTGCTTTATTGTGTGCCAAATGTTTCCAGCACAAGAATCTGAAATTTTTGATGTTAATGTAGAATGCACTAATAGGTTATGGTTTCTTTGTAGGTTATGTTGTCTTACCGGTGCATGTAAATCTAATTAAAAAACTGGCACATATCAAGTATAAGATGAATCTCATTTCTTTACTTCGTCCCACTTGATTGTGATCTAGATGTTTCCCCACCAGAATTTTAATGTTTAGATGTATATGTAGAGTAGCAGATATATTAATCTATTTGATGGTTTCTGTGTTTGTTATCTTGTGTTACCTTTGCATGTAAATCTATTTATATTGGGTGGTCAGGTATCGAAGCCCGAGCCAGAAACTTCTGCAGCAAAGCCTGAAAAGAAGAAAGTTAGTGAAGCAAAAGGGAAAAATTCAAAAGTTGAGGATAGAAGTAAATCTTCTGAAATCAAAAGGAAAGGTGCAAAAATTGAAGATGAAAAACTTGCAGATCCATTGGCAGAGAAACTTCGTCAACAAAGGTGTTTGTAATGCCGTTAATTTTCTTCCTTGACTGTATAGAAATATTCTTGGACCTTGAGTACCGCAATCATTGCTGTAGATTAAGCCCGTTTTCATGTTTCATGTGCGTGCTTGTGTAACAACAGGCTTGTGGAGGAAGCTGATTACCAGTCTACTGCAGAATTATTTGGTAAACGCACCGGAGAGAAGTCGTTGGACAACTTTATTCCAAAATCAGAAGAAGATTTTGTAGAATATGCGGAGCTTATTGGACATAAATTGAGGCCGTATGAGGTATTTAATGGGTGCATTTTCTCTCGACTATATACTGTGTAATAAATACTAGGGAAGCTTGATAATCTGCATTGCAATTTAAGTTGGTACCCTGGCAATCATGTTAATAATCCAGAGAATAATCAGTGGTTTCCAAGTTGTTTTTAGCTCTTTATAACTGCACTTTTGGTTTAATATCATGTTGCAGAAGAGTTTTCATTATCTGACACTTCTGAAAGCTGTGATGCGGCATGCAATGACTGATCTGAAAGCCGCAGATGCCAAAGAAATAGCCTCATCAGTGACAGTCATTGCAAATGAGAAACTGAAAAGGGAAAAAGAAGCCAATGCAGGGAAAAAGAAGACCGGTAAATTTCTTATAATTTATATTGGATATTTCTCGAGATTTGAATCTTAGTCGTAGCTTTTGTTGGAAAAAGGAAACATGCTTCTATAAGTTGTACGTGATGTTATATTGATTCCATTACACGTTTTACCGTGAGAGCTTTGATTGAAATAGTATCAAGCATGACAGTTTCGCCAAACCCTTTTGCTGAAGGAACTTCTTTTTGATCGCAGGTGCAAAGAAAAAGCAGATACATGTTGACAGGGAAGATGAGGATCCTTACGTTGGAGTTTATGATGATGCAAATGATTATGATTTCATGTGAAATTTTATTTCTCTGGTATATATCCAGATATATTGTATTTTTGGTTTATGAGCCCAAGCCTTTTAACGGTTTGGGAGAGGCATGCAGCTTCAGATTTGCAGTTTCACGAGTGTCTTAAATGAGGGCTTACCTTCCCAGGTTGAATCTTGGCACAATTTTGAGAATAAAGGAAATTCAAGATGAAGTCTGCTATTCTTTATGATTTAAATAGTAGGATCAGTTGGGATATTCTTGGTCAAGTGAACGAATTGGTGTAAAAATAAGTGTCTTTGTCGATTTATTTGGACCATATCCATTCTAGTATGGATGCTACTTATTATTCTACATGGGTTGTATGTGCAAATTAATCGCAATTTACGTCTCCGAAGTGCTTTTATATACTTCTTTAGATGAGAGTTGTTTGCTGCCATATGCTAAAAGTAACTGTTCCTATAATTTATGATAATGCCAAAATTAAGGGGTCCAAGTAATATAATTAATAATTATCTGAACAATGTTTCTAATTTATTTATAATATTTCTTCATCGGCCTGCCCGGAGTGGGCAGTGGTAATGTGCTGAAAGTTTCTGTTTTTGTAATTTACCATGTATGCGTGAAATTAAGGGATCCAACTAAGATAATTCTCTAACAATGCTTATAATTTATTTATATATTTTCTTGGTCGGTTGACAACATTCAGTATTTCTTCACTTGGCGTGCAGAGCGTAGGCAGTGATGCCTAGTACCAAAATATTGGAAAACAGGAGACACAATACGTTTATTATCAATGCAACGCTCAACCAAAACAGAAAACAGAAGTCAACAAATGACTTGAAACTAAATTAGGATGTAACGGAAAAGGAAAATTTTCACCTAACCAAGGGAAATTTTTGGAAATAAGGGTTATCAAACCTGTAATCTTTCTATGGTGCCCTTTTATTTTAAAAAGGCATATTAAATCGTTTTATTTAAATACCAATTCAGCCGTTCTTTAAGCCTAGTTTGACGATTCTTTTATGACTTTTCTGATTATGGAATAGGTTTTGCAAGAATTTCAGTAGTCCTTTGGGCATGCATATAATTTGTTTATAAACTCTAATTTTGATTATATATATGAAAGTCCTTCCAGAAACATGTTTGCACATTATCAATTTTCTTTGGCTACGATGACAGGATTGATTGGTAGTTATTTTGCATCATTCATAGCCTGCCCCCTCGGTCTCATCCTTTTGATTAGACTATGAAAATTGAACCTTGTTGGACAGGTCAGGTCGCTGCTAACATCTCGAATATCGATGAATATTGTGATCTCAAGCCACTGGTGACTTTATCCGGAATTATCTGAACATTGTGGTCTCTATTCCTGTGAAAACCAATAACAGATTGATATTTCTCGTCACCTAGAATTTTCTAAATTATATTTCCCGAGTAGTAAGATCCTTTATTTACCTCAACTTTGAAAGGAAAACCTAGGTTTCAAATTGTCAGCTGAGCTGAATAAGATGGAGGAGTATTTATCAAAGTCTTATCTGAACTGGACAAGATTGAAAATTTCAGCTGAGCTGAATAACACTCGGGAGTATTTATCAAGTCTTATCAATTATTTTGAAATGGCTTTATTAATGTATCATCGAAGAGGAATAAAGCAGGAACTTTGGCAGACACACTGGATTTTAACAATTCAGGGAGTGTACAACAATAATTCTGACACAAGATTGAGGATATATTTTCACCCATGATTTGTACCTAACCGTTTCAAAATGTCAACTGAACAAGGAGTATTTATTCTTACACATTAATTGCATGTTGACTGTTTTTAACATTATTACATGAAGAAAGACATCGTTTACTGAGGCCACAATTTGCCACAGTTTTGTTTGGATGGCAAATTTTTTGTTGGAGTTTGGTGAGAAAAATTTCCTGACTGCTAGAGTGTGTGAATCAATTTTTTTTAATGGTGGAATGGATTCAGCATAATTAAGAACCCCTGAGACACCCAAAATCTTGAAGTTTAATGCAACTCAGATTTTCAAAAAATTCAGCCAAATTTTTCATTATTTTCTAAATGAAATTACAGTCTTGTTAAATTAAATGTAAGAAACAAACATATTGATTACATTTAATGTAAAAAAAACATTACATTTAATGTCCTAAAAAAAAGCAAGTTGACTGCATCTAATGTCAAATTAAGAAATAACTTTATCCTTACCCATAAATTACACTTACCAATTTCAAAATAGCTTTATCCTTACCCATTAATTGAACAACCAATTTCAAAATGTAAATTAAACAAAATTGAGAAAAATTTATTATTTCTGGTATAAACAAAGTTGAGAATAATTTATTATTTCTGGTATAACAATTTCAAAATTTGACTTAACTAGATGAAAAGGAAAATTTAGCATGCCCGAAGGAGGGAGAGAACTCTAATACAAGACATAAAACTCCATTCAATTCAGGATCATGATTTACTATTCATTGTTTTGATCTAAACATAACGCTCTCCATTTGCATTAATTTAAACATAATTCTCCCCATTTGCATTATGATTCAACGACAGTTATATCATTTATTTCTAAGTTGCAGGAAACGCAGGTACAGAGGGCGTTTCTGCCCGGAAACGAAATGGAAACGCGTTTCGGTGTACCGTACGGCTTGGAAATGCGTTTCCGGCCGTGCGGGCACGTTTCCCGAAACGTACCCGTATGGCCGGAAACGCGTTTCCAGGCTGTACGGGCCCCCCCCAAAAAAATGACTCTTTTTTTTTTGTTCTAATTAGTTTTTAAATTTTTTTAGGATTTCTAAGCTGTTCTAGAAACCATTTCTAAAGTTATAAAAGAGCAGTGTCTCATTATGTGATGACTCATGAGTAAATGTGATGTAAATTTAATCTTAATGTTAAAATGTTTAAGTAAATGTATCATT
>APFE030594232.1:78369-113775 GCA_000404065.3 Pinus taeda | reverse complement strand
AAAACAATTTTCTTCATTGTTTTACTAATTTTTTAAATCACAATTCAATTTTTGTAACCTTAAAAGGGAATTCGATGGAGGGATGATTCGATAGAGGCCTACTTACTCTTATGGTATAATATGATTACTTTTTGAAGCATGCATTGAAAGGATTTGAATCGTCTTACTCCAAGGTCCAACAACACATTCACATACAAACTTGGTCTCATTCAAGTGAATATATGTCTAAATCATATGCCTCTAGCACATGTGTCATTAGGATAATATAACAATGTTGTTTCTAATGTCTATCCTTCCTTGATTCATTCATGTCCCCTGCATAAGTAGTAGAAATTCAATTTCCTTAGTTTCCCATCCAGGAATGTTAAGTTGCCCACCTAGGAAGAACTTTTTTCTTGGTGAAGTAGTTATTATACCAAGCCTTCCACCTTCCATCATTGATCGAAAGACGAGTTCCAAAATTTGTATTTTAATATGTTGAGGAAGGTAACTGGAAATTGGGTTTTGGTATAGCCCTCTAGATCACCACCAAGTACCCTCCCAGAGCACTACCATTTGGAAGCTAAAATTAATGCTAAGAAGCCATTCACATATATGCCAAGTGGATTCCTAGACTACAGGAGATGGAGGCTTTGATCTCTGCCAAGTTCCCCTCCACATCATCGAAAAGTGGCCTCTTAGAGAATCATGGTGTGCTGGTTCAAATCTCCACCAAATGGCCCTCTAAATTGTTAACTAATGGCTCTACATACAATTAACAAGTGCCCCCCTAGAGTGCCACCATGTAACGGTTCAAATTTGCACTAATGGCCTATAAATAATCACCAAACAACCTCCTAAAGAAGCACCATGTGATGGCTCATATCTCCTCCAAGTGCTCATCCAAATCATTGCCAAGTGGCCTCCCAAAGCACAGCCATGTGGTGGCTTAGATCCCCACCAAGTGTTTCTCAAATCATTGCCAATGGCCTCCTAAAGCATCATTATATGGTGGCTCCAATCCTTGCCAAGTGACCACCTTGAGGCTCTCCCATTTGTAGTGGGGTGGGGTATTTAACTAGCTAAAAAAAAGTGTATTTTATGATAGATACACTCATACCTAATTAACGTGTTTTTCTAATTAGAGTGTATGGAAACTTTTAAATACTATACCAAATCATTAAAAAGTTAAAATATCAACCATCCCAAATATCTCCAAATCGACAAGTCAATGCCTTGTGGAGTAAATCAAGATATTGAATATGTTTTTGTTATTGGAGGTTGTTTGTTCATATATGATGACCATTTCTTTAATTTCAATGTAGGTATGGGAAGGGGATTTAACAATTATGTTGAAGTTCCTCTTAAAATTAGAAGTGAATAAAAGGATTTCAAAGGTTCAAGTATGTCATGGTCTAAAGGTGATAATAAATTAGGTTAGAGATAGATCTAAGATGGTAATGTTGAATATGTGATCTATACTAGATTAGGTAAAACTTCTAGAAAAAAATTCTCTAGTATATCATTTCTTCATATTTAAAGAAAATTTAACACTGGATGAGATGAAATATCAAAGGAAAATTTGTAGTTGAGAACCAATATTGTATTTATAATTGAATACAAATGAGGCTTGCTATAAATAAATTCTTAGATGATGTTTGAAGTATAAATATTCTCTCAAAATAGTTCTAAGATCCGTAACTTGGAGCCAAATATAATGAATCATATCATTATTTTATTTTGTTATTGAAAACAGAACCATTTGTTGCAAATAAATAAATTCTTAGATGATGTTTGAAGTATAAATATTCTCTCAAAATAGTTCTAAGATCCGTAACTTGGAGCCAAATATAATGAATCATATCATTATTTTATTTTGTTATTGAAAACAGAACCATTTGTTGCAAATAAATAACGAACACATAATATATTGGAATGTACCAAAAACATAGTGTTGAATATATCTTTTTGGAAAATTATATTTTTGGTTGATGCATTGATGTTATACCATTGTAAGAAGTAATTTTCTTTATTTTTTCAACGTGTTCAGTGTAAATGAGATGATTTATTTATTTTTATTGCTAATTGTAAATTAGTGTAAATGAGATGATGATTGAACTCCATTCAAGTTAGCGATAGAGTCCATATCTTGGCACGTATCTCAAGCCAAATATATATTGATGTTTTCATGTTTCCTTTTAGTGTTGAAATTTGAATTTCTAAAAGGGAAACATGATATATTTTGAATTGTAGATTGATAGATAACACTAAAAATAACTATAAAAAAACTATGTCTTTGTTTTTTTTCTTTGATGCTAGAAAATTATTATTATTTTGCAAGTGAAAAGGATGGGGATATCTTAGATAGGTTCTTATGTATGGGTTTTTGAGATAGGTGTAAAACTATAAATATGCTTTAGATGATAGGGCTATATCTTAGATAGGTTCTTATGTATGGGTTTTTGAGATAGGTGTAAAACTATAAATATGCTTTAGATGATAGGGCTGCTATAGATGGAATTTTTATGTTTTTCTATAAATTTAGAAGGAACCTAGATTTTCTTTAACACTACCATTATAAACATTTTTTAATAACTAATATTATCACATATTAAATATTCCAATTTCTAAACATTGTTTAATATTAATAAATAAGATTACAACATCCTGAATGTGTAAGCATTCCTTCTTCATTTTTTTCCATGAAGAAGGAGTCACACTAATTAAAATAATTAATTTTCTCAGAGAAAGATTTCACAATAGTATTTTCATTCTAACTTTATTAGAATGTGAAAGATTCACTAATAAATAAAAAACACTATATAATTTTTTCGTGAATCTTATTGAATTAATTAATTTTCAATTCCACAATGGTTTTATTTTCAGTTTACTGAAATGTAAAACATTCACTATCAGATAAAAGAATCCACTAAACATCCACACTCATTCAAACCCTTAGACTAGTTGTTTGGGTATAAAATATGACCAAATACAATGTGCATTGAATAATCTTCAACATAACTAATATCTGTGATTTCCAAAATAAAATATATGTGGTGGACAATAATTATGATACAACTTACAACTTTTAAACTAATGATGAACAAGAACATGCTCATCCATAATGCAATGTTGTCAACTTAAAAACTAATATCCACGATTTGCACAACATTGATTGTACGTGGCATGATTATGATACAACTTTTAGGACATTAATGAACAAGAATATGCTCATCCATAATTCATAGTTCAACACGGAATAGTTGTTCACTTCTATGTAAGTCATGACAAAGTAAAAAGATGATTCACCATTGATGAAGAAGAATATGCACATTCATAATGATTGTTGTACACTTTTATGTAACTTATGGTATAGTAAGAAAATGGTACAATATGATAATGATTGGCCATTAATAAATATTTCCATTACATAGAGTAGTTGTTCACTTTTATGCAAGTAGGAAAATGATTGACCATTAATGAAAAATTTCATATATGCAATAGTTGTTCACTTTTAGACAAGTTATGTTGCAGTACTAAATAGGTGTTTACTTTTATGTAAGTTATGACAAAGTAGGAAAATGGTTATCAAATAGTGCTTCTATATTACATTTGTTTACATCTCTAAACAATGAAATGGTGCTTCTATATTACAATTGTTTATATCTCTAAACAAAACAAAAACAATGTGGGAGATGAGACATTTCCCTACAAATAATGGGGCAAAACATTACATATGGTACCTTTACATGTAAAAGAAGAATAATGAGATAAATACAATCATGAAAAATTACCAAACCAAGTGTGAATTTAATCACGAAAGCAAGAAAAGAAAAACACAGACATCTCAAATCATGATTAAATCCTATACTAAAGATACTCATGATTAGATCCTATATTAGAGATGTATGGTCAACTAATGCCAAAGGAATTTGCATATAATGTCAATGTCATTTGCATATTGTGTGAAATCAACATAGGTCCTTATAATAAGTTTTATAAATATTTGCATATTTTGTGATATCTACATAGTTCCTTGAATTTACATTGTATGAAATCTACTAAGGTCCTTGTAGCAAAATTTCATGAACATTTCACAAGCTAGTAAGTTTTGTGAATATCAAGAAAAAATGTAAAAATCAATTCTCTTTCTTTTCTGTAGAAATGAACTCTCTCAATTATTTTTGTGGATATCAAGAACTAATGTAAAATTGAGCTCTCTTTCCTTTTTCTCTAAAAATCCTCCAAAAATGAAATTAAAATCTCTTGTCGAGTTCCACTTACAGATCAGCTTCAATGAAGTTCCACTTTCATATCAACGCTAGTCACAGGAATTTGAGGCATACATCCATCAATTAAAACTTCAATCATAGAAATTTGAGGCAAGCATCCATGGGAATCTCCACCATGGCTCTTGTACCTCCACAATGGGAATCTCTGGATGTTAGATGTTATAACACCAAATAGAGTAACCAAAGCATTTCTACCACCAGTTAATATCCCTTCCATATAAAATGAAAGGTCCACCATGGAAATCTCCAAATGTTACAAGACAGAAAAATAGAGTACCAAATGTAATTCCAATACCAACTCATATCCCTCCTTTAAAGAGAAAAAAAGAATCTCCAAATGTTAATGTTATAACATTAAACAGAGTACCCAATCAAATGTATTCCAATACCATTTTATATCTCTTCCATTTAAAGAGAAAAGTAGCACTCTTAAAGGCGGCCTTATCATGCCTCTAACATTGAACACTGTAACATAATGACGAAAGACAATATGGTCATTGTTAGGATTGAATAGTGAATTGTGAAAATCCCGAAACACTTGTATTGAGTTTCCATCAACCTCAATTATCTGATTTCCCTTAATGTGGAAAATTTCCCTTGAACTTCCACATCTAGTGCTAGTCCCCTCATATTATAGAGAAATTTTCATTGAAAGGATTCCTTTGTCTTTCATTTGTTTTCATATATTTTCATCTATCATAAAATTAGATATAATAGAGACATGATTATAAATATAATCATTCAAAGTTAAGACAACCCGAAAGTGACATATTGATGAGCATGGTCACACCACTATATTATTTGGCGAGTCATAAACATGGCCAACAATTGTGGCTTAGTCACAATTAGTTCCATAATGATTCTAGTCAAAGAGGTTGCAATATGTAGAATCCAAAAAAAAATTGCTAAAAAGTGTCATAAACACTTGACAGAACCGAAAAAAATCCCTGAAAGTGTCATAAGCACTTGATAGAGCCGATTTATAGGTGTTGGGTTGAGGTCCCAACCAAGAGCAAGTTTTTTTTCCTGTTTTGTCCTCTCCATAGTTGCAAGTTGCATATTAATAACCCATGTTGGTGTAAAACTTACTTCTTAAATATACTATACAAAGAGTGATCATAAAAGAATCTTACATTGATAGAGATCAAACAAAAAATACAATGCAATATGACATCCATAATGTTGAAGTTGGTAAATTCCATTGTACACCTATTCATTCATGCTTACTTTGGCTTCATGCTTCCTATATCGAACATCACGAACCATTACTTAAGCATAGTCAAAATCTTGAACATATGCTTCTCGACTAAATAAAAGAAAGCCTAGGATGAAAGCAACCTTGCCATGTGGGCCCAAAAATATGGGTGAAATATTTTCTCTGTCGGTTTCCAAAGATGGTTGATGACTACAACAAATGTTTTCAATTGATCAAATCTCACAAAACCACTAAGTTCATCAAACTTAATATGTACAATCATTTCAAGACTACAACCCAGCTTGATGAATAAAACATATATTTCACCTTAATGACTACAACAAATCTTTCCAATCAATTAATTCTCACACAATCACATAACTTAGAGGTTCTTCAAACTTAACACGTATACTCGTGTCAATAGGTTCATCAAAATATTGGCCCAATTCAGTTCAACATATTGTGGCTATTGATAAACGCTTGTTGGTGGCTTGTGTGCAGGTGTAATGGATAATCATTCAAATCCAGAAACAATTTCTGCAAGTTTAGGTGGAACTTCTTCTTGGACTTCCTTTGGAGTATCAATCATCTACCTCCCAACTTGGCTATACTGCTAAAATTAGTAGAACTGCTTAATTTAGTCGTAATATGACAACTTTCAATTGTCACAGAATCAAAAAGTATTCAAACTTTGGGTTATTTCTTATTGCGTTCGCCATTTCCTTAAACATTATCACACTAACTCTCCGTTGTTGATCTTACCTTTCAATCCGACAGTTGTTGGTTCACCCGATCAATAAAACTAATCGACAATCCTCCACTATTAATTAGAGCACACTTGATCCAACGATTAGCAATGATATCAGACAGAGATCTTGCGCGATGGTTATCCACTCGATAAAGTGGTTTTATCTCTCCACCCGGTTGCTACGTGTCGGTCGATAAATGGAATCACTTAGAATTTCAAAAGATAGCTTACCACTTTTTCTCCACCCGATAACCAGCTACACTAATAAAACCGATTTTCTTCCTTGATTAATGCACGAGATTATTGACGCACAATGGCCATTAGATCTATTGGATCTGTAGATCGGACGGTTCTAGATTCCTTTGGGTTAACATGATTTTGTCAGGTTTCCTTTTCTCTATTCTGTCAAACTTATCTCTTCCGCTACATTTAACTTGTCTCAAACCATATTCTCTGATGTTCTTAGAACATAACCAAATTATTTCAAAACACGGAAACACAAGTTTGGTGATGCAATACAAATTTTACATACTCTAAATCAGAAGTCAAATAGGAAAAATCAACAGAACTCAGAGATATTTAGAAGGAATACAACGCCTCCAGGATTGACCAATCATACACAAATACACAGAGATACAATTTTTGTCACTTATCTTATATGACCTAATCAAGCCAAATCAGTCAAAATCCCTTTACAATCATTCAGAACTTACATAAATACCATTTCATTCTAACAATAAGATCTTTAATCAATGGATCGAATCTGTCTAATATTAGACAATACCTAATTTGGTTGATATTCTCCTCGAGAATCTCAACTGAATCTAAACATCTTGAATTAATTATAAAATCACTCAATCCCTAGATCCTAACTAATCCTATCTAGAAAACTTGTAAATTGACAGCTAAAGGATCCGACTCCTTTGCTTGTAATTTTTTTTTGTATTTTTGGAATAAATTGAAGCCTTTTGTTTTCAAGTCTCATGCTCTTGCATCACTTGCCTAAGCACCAATAAGTCCCCCCAATGTTTTTGTTTGTTGAAGAAATGAATGGGCATTTGGATGTGGCCCAAACTGCATAGGTTGATACAATCCATCATATGTTGCATGCCTACCCCTTGCATATGTGAATGCGATGTGGTGCCTGTAAGGAAGTGGCAAGTTATGGTATAAATTTTCTTGAATTTAACAAATATTTCTATGAGGCCATTGAAACCATACTATAGATCTTTGACCCTGCAATTTATAATATAGTTAAAATTCACAATCTGCATAAAGACAAGTAATGCATACCAATGCATGCATTATTTTCTATATAATGAAATCCCCCAAAATCATCCCAACCCAATGCACTACCTACAGCCACATCAGAGTCACACATGCAATATACTGCTAAGAACCAACTATTGATTGCCCTTGCACCGTTACACGACTTGAAGCAGTTGTGCATGGGGGTAAAGGAGTTGGTGGTTGTTGCACACTACTTGACTCTTAGACATCACCCATCAATTTTGTCCAGCAGTAGGACTTCAGTGTCCTGCATGGTTTTGTGGAGCATGTAGATTTGGTGACAACCCATTGGATATGACAAAGCTGCCATTATTGGATGTTGTGAAAGAGCTGCAAGACAAACAAAATTAGCAAATAGTTCATTTAAAGTACAGAAATAAAACCACATATATTTAAAAAGAGGAGAGAGACTTGAGCAAAGCAATCCACCCAACATTATAGCGATGAAAAATAGAGCTAACTAAAGAATAAGACTTACCCACAGATTAATTCATCACAGAAAAATAAATAGTACATCTCTAAATATCTACCACATAAGAAACTGCTTCAAAGATGGGAAAACAATTGGAAATAAATATCACATCTCCAAATATCTACCACAGAAGCAATTGGTTTAAAGATGGGAAAACAATCAAAGAAGGAAGAGACAATGCAACTTGCTAGAGACTTCTTGACATTGCCAAAACTTCTAAATTTATTTAAACATATTTTAAAGTAAAATCCATTTAAGAAAACTAAGAATACCCACCTTGATACTAAAGAATTTCTCTTAGTTTTAACATTCTATGAAAACAGAGAAGGGAAGGTAGAGTTTCAGCTACCCTTGTTCTACACTTTGGTAGTGTCCATTCTCCCTTGTCATATTGGAGTTGTTGAATGGTGTTGTAATTGATGCCAACATTGAAATTTTAACACTCTTAATATTCATTTATAGATTGCATTTATTGAAAGCTCCATAGTCAAGAATCTATGGAAGGATGAGAAAATTCTATGAAGACGTGGGAGAAGGGAAGACAAAGTTTCAACGATCCTTCTTTTACACTTTAGTAGTGTCCATTCTCCCTTGTCATATTGGAGTTGTTGAATGGTGATGCAAACATCAGTGTTTGAACACTCTTAATATTTGTTTATGGATTGCATTGATTGAAAGCCTTACTAGTCAAGAATCTCAGGAAGGATGAGAAGTTCATATCGGATGGTCATGATACCCCGCTTTTGATGAAGGATTTGGATAAGAAGCTCAACCTTTCTGCAAGAAATACCATCTTCATGTGATATCCCTAATGATAGGTTGCACACCCTATGGGTCTTCTCGGTTGAGGAGATATGGCTTCTTGAAATTAAAACCCCAAAATTATGGTAAGTATCGAAAGTGATTAAATTTTAAAAAGGGCAGCTTGATGTTTGGTGAATTAATGGCATTTAATTCTCAGGAAAAGTTGAATGAATTGTATAAGGGATATCCTAGTCAAACTCCGCTTGCAATGAAGGATTTTGTCATAAAATTTTTTGAATTTAAGTCGGCCTAAGGGTGCTAAAATTTACTCGAAAATATTTCAAATTGGAAAATTCAAATTTTAAAACTTGTGAGGTTGGCTCCCTCCTTTTGATAAGGTTGGCCTCCCCTCCTCTATAAGACTCTTGACTAGTATAAATTCATGCCTGGTTTGCCCTCCAAGTATACTATCTTACCATCTTGCTCATGCAAATAATGTGAAACATCAACTGCGAGTTCGGATGCCTGGTATAGTCACACACATCCCAAGAATTAGGTAAAAAATTCTAAGTTATATTCGTCTTGTCTTTTGTAGACTGTCCTAAGGCTGTTGCGAATTTTCTGAGACATTCTGAGCTTGAATGGTGTCTTCTTCTTCACTGGGTAGAGGAAAAAATTCGGATTCATTAGTGGGGCAGGAGTTCGAGTTCTATCATTGTTTGTTTATTTTATAAAAAGACCCGACATATTGGACATGTTTATTGTTTTAGCTGAAGGAAAATTTATCTCTTGTAGCGGATTCCTTGATCCAGCTACTGTGGCGGAGATAGAGCTTGTTTTGTGATGAGAACGAGTGCCTGTTGACTGATATACCACAAATGGTTCCGACCTATTGAGGAGTTACATTATGTAAGTCGCTTCATATGATGTATGGTGATCAAATGACATATTTTGTGATCAAATGTTTATGGTATGCAAAGTTAGTCTATTTGATCTGTGATCGGATGTCTTGACGCATGTCAAATATCTAGAAAGTAACAATTACTCTGCTCTGATTAACTACATGACTGCAATTCTGTGCGACGAGGGTGTATCAAGATTTCTCATCTGGAACGGAGCTTGTGTAATTTTGGCTTTGGTGGGTTGCGAATGATGCTTGAATTGGTGTGGTATGAGAATAAATTAAGATGTAGGATTAGTACTAGAACACAGATCCATTGCGCTTGGGTTGAGTTTCGAGGAGCCCATAAAATGTTACAAATTAAGGCTATCGAGATGAGCTATAGACCGGCGCAGCTCAACCAAGCCGAGAATTGATGGATCTGTGACTGAATTTGTTGAGAGTTGAGGCCGTAGCAAATCTTAGCTTCGTGGCATCTATGGACGAGGTTGTGGCGACGCTGCGGTATAAGTGTGATTGTAATAAAAAATCTTAAAACAAGATCGTCTATACCATGAAAAAGTCGGAGGTCGAGTGACATGTATTATCGTGGTCCGTGAGACACCGAATTCTATATATGCTAGCACAGTCCAGAGTGGTACCCGCCATGAGATTGATGTGGATACTTACCCACGGAAGATGAAAAGTCAGTTCGTTCGTTAAATGCACCATAATCGCTCACTAGGCCAAGGCACCATAATCACTCATTTGTCTCATTTTATTGCATTGTTAGCAGTTTCAGTGACTTGGTCGAAATCTGGTAGTTTTTTTCTTTTGTAGAACCGACAACGTTTCTCTGTCAAATTGTAGAATGCCCCCCTGAAACTGCAATTTTCTCGAACCGTTAATTTAATATATGGTTTTGTGGTTTGTGGAAGTCATTATTGATCTAAACTGATCTAAACTGAAAACCAAAAGCTGTTGGGCGATCAGGGTTGAGCATCAAATGCAGCTAGACTTGTTTGAAATTGTTTTGACTCATATTTTTTGGCGAGAATATGTATTGGAAGTAAATGAGCATGATGCAAGTGTTTTGGTTCTATGAAGTGAACAGGGCAGCATTGAAGAGAGATCTCGTTGGTGAGAGCAGTGATCACAATAGCATTGGAAGTAAATGAGCATGATGCAAGTGTTTTGGTTCTATGAAGTGAACAGGGCAGCATTGAGGAGGGATCTCGTTGGTGAGAGCAGTGATCACAGTAGCATTGACAATAATAATGTGACAATGTTATTGGTCAGAAGCAAGCAGAGGCAATTCAACAATATTATTGACAACAGGGTACATGACAGTGATGAGTGAAGTGACTATATGGCATAGACAGTGGTGATTGCAAGTTGAAATGACAAAAACAACATTTGTACATTGAAGGGTTAGTACGACGATCATTGATAGAGTTTTGGACTTGTGAAGGATAGTGCATCTTCAGATACAACAGTAGTACACTTTGCATCAATAGAATATAGTTTACATGTATCATGGTTGATCATAGTGTTGATAAGAAGTTGCTAGGATTATATTCATATGACGCTGACCATCGCTAATGAAGATATTGTTGAGAAAAGTTGCTTCCTCTTGAATTTTTGTAGTTAGGGTTGAACTTCATACTTTTATTTTAGCCATTCTAATGTATAATAATTTGTAATACATGTTTTTCATGTCATTTTGATTATTTGTCTCTTGAAAAATTTATTGTAAGACATGTTCTTCGTGTTGGATTTAAAAGAAAATTTCAAAATATGAACTTTGAATTTTTGACTCCAAAATAATCAAGTCAACTCTCCCTCAAGTCAAGTCGTCCCTAGTGAAGAGGCACACCTATTCGCGAAGACATAACACTATATAAAGGCATTCAACCTCCTCCTCAAAGGCACAATTCGACCTCACACAAGAAAGGCAAGTTCTTGGCATCTAAGCAAAGATCAAGAAGGATGAAGATCTCTCTTTCTAGCTCACGTTTTGTCTCTCTAGACCTTGCTCTTGTGAATTATGGGCAGCAATTTTTGGACTAGTCGAAGTTGCAGGGTCGAGTTGCAAGGCCAAAGTTGGAGCGCTGAAATTGCAGGGCCGAGTTGCAAGGCCGAAATTTTGGGTAGCGTCTGGGCAACATATTGTGGGTAGGTGGAAATTCTGGACAAATATAAGAGGGCTGAAGCTTGACTTGACTTGAATTGACTTAGCGTTGGAGACCAGGTTTGACCAAAGCTTGTTGATTAGTTTGATGTCATTAGATGTATCTCTTGTTGAATTGAAGAATTTCTCTAAGGAAAAGGTTGTTGGATTTTTCCTCCAAGGGGGTTTTCCTTGGGAAAATATTGTGTTCTCTATTGTGCATTGTGATCTCCATTGTCTTTATGGTTTATGGTTGAATTTCTGAAGTGTAATTACTTAGTATAAACTAGAATTGTTAAAAGAATATTCATACCATTTGAAGTAATTACTAGTAATTCAAAAATATTGTCATTGTATCTATTGCAAATCAACATGGTCTCAAAGCTTTGGTGATGAAAAGGACACAGAGATCACTCTTAAATAAGTTTTGGTAACTATTGAAGAATACCTACATCTACAATCTACTTTCTTATTTATCATGGGTTCCTCTATGAAGTTTGAGAAAAAATTAGGAGCTTCAAACCTAAGGGCTTGGAAAACAAGGATTGATCTTCTTCTTGCAAAAGAAGGTCTCTTGGGCATTGTGAAAGGCAAGGTCTCTTAACCGGAAAAAGATGAAGAGATAGAAAAGTTGGAGAAGGATGATATCACAGTTATGACCATCATTGTGGACTCTATCAAGGATACTTGATTCCTTATGTTTCAAGTCTTCAATCATCAAAGAAGATGTATGATGCCCTAACTGTTTTTTCACTATCAACAATATTAGTCAAGCTATGAGTTTGAAGAATGAACTTTGTGATGTATGGATGACAAAGAATGATACAATAGCCTCATATTTTATGAGGATATCTCAACTAAGAGATCAACTTAAAGAAATTGATGAAGTCATATCTGAGAAGGAATTAGTGGCTATAGCACTTAGTGGTCTACTAGAGTCATGGGACTCATTTGTAGTAGGTGTATGTGCTAGAAAGGAATTTCCAAAGTTTGAATAGCTATGGACAAATTGTACTCAAGAAAATGCACATATCGAAAGGAAAGATTCAAAGGCCACATATAGGCGTTTCTCAAGCATATGTAGCTAGTTTCAAGAAGAGTGGAGGAAGAAAGAAGTTCGGTTTCCAAAGAAGAAATGATGGAAGAAGACCTGCTCCTCAAGGGAAGAGAGACATGTCAAAAGTTCAATGCTATTAATGTCAGAAATATGGTCATTTTAGAAATGACTTTCTTGAAAGATAGAACGATGGAAAAATAAAGGGGAAACGTTATGCTACGATGGTAGACTTGGGTGAACTCTCAAAGAAATCTAAGAACACAGGTCCAGGCAATAAAGAAAATTATATTTTTCTACTCTTATTGGTTTTGTTGTAAGATAGTGAAGACTTGTGGCTTGTAGATAGTGGTGCCTCAAGGAACATGATGGGAGATTGAGACAACCTCACAAAAATCTAGTGGAAAGAAGATTATCACAAAAAGTGGAACTTGGAAGTTGGAGATAATAACAGTTATGCAGTCAAAAGCATTGAGAAGATATCCATTGAGCTAGAATCAAGTGGCAATGTTCATCTTAGCAACATATTATATGTACGAGGTTTGCATAAGAATTTGGTTTCTATTTCGTGCTTGGAAGTAAAAGGAGATAGAGTAACATTTATTGATGGAAAAGTTATTGTTTGGCCCAAAGGCTCTAACACAAATTATGCTAGAGTAATTGGATTTAGTAAAGGAAGGTTGTATAGGCCGGTGAAACAACCTACGCAAGCACTCGTACATAATGATATTAATCCATGTGAACTTTGGCATGTGAAATTTAGCATAAAAGATATGATCATCTCCACTATAAAGCTTTGCCCACCTTAAAACAAATGGTTTCAAGTGTTCCTGATTTGCAGGGAACATGAAGGAGTATGTAAAGGATGTGCGCTTGCGAAGAACATAAAGAAGTCTTTTCTAAGCAGTGAAAGTAGATCCAAGGAAGTTTTGGACCTAGTCCATTCCGATGTATGTGGTCCAATGCTGGTAAAGCCACTTAGAGGCTCTTTGTATTATATAAAATTAATAGATGATTTCTCTCGTAAGACATGGATCTACTATATGAAAACAAAAGATGAATTCATTGACAAGTTCCAGGAATTCAAAACTGAAATTGAAAACTTGAAGGGAAAGATGTGAGTTTGTGTGGCTTAGATAAGTGTTCTAGTCTCAGATTGTGTCTATGAGGCTAAGGAACACATTTTCTCCAACACCCAAAAAGAAATCGCAAAAAAATGCCTTGATTAGAATTAAATAGTTAGTAAATTAATTTTCGTAAGTAGAACTTAGAGAAATTGCTTAATTACTCACTATTAATTGGGGTAAACGTATTTTCCTCTAGAGACTTCCATAAAAGTCATGAGAAGGGGTCAATATGATCTTAGCCATCTTTTGTGATAAGATCATGGCCATTGATTGCTCAACTAGAGACTATAAGAGGAAATCAATGGGAATTTGGAGAACAAAAACATGATATTGAAGTGATAGCAAGGACGCAGAGGTAGCGCACAGGCATCAACAAAGAGAGATTAACAACGCTTGGAGACAAGATTACCATAGTGATTCTTCATGGTGATTTCCAGTGAAAGATGGAGATTGATTTTTCTGCAGAGAGAGGGCGATTTTCTAGTGTGAGAATAGCTCCAGGAAGGGGTGCAAATTTACCTTAGTTGCAGTGCGAATTGCTCATAGAGGTCGAAGTGTAAGAGAAAATAGAATTTGCAGGAGAGATCGATTTGCACATGAGGATCGATTTTCTAATGGAGGTTGAATTCTAGAGGGAGGATAAGTTGTTCCTCAACAGTGCGAGTTTTCTAGTGTGATGGTTGCATGTGTGAGCCAAATAGAAGCCAGAGGGAGGCCAAATTGCTCATAAGAAGCCAATTTGATTCTTGAAGGTGATATTGACTTGCATAAGTGATTAGAATATTTTTTCAGAGGCTTGCTATTTTACGGAAAACGATTTTGTAATTTTCTCCATCACAAATTTGTTGAAGAATAATAAAATAACTCATCTACAAAACTAGTTTTCCCCACATTGGGTTTTTTTCACGGATATTTGTCCAAAAATATTGGTGTCCATTATTTATGTGTGTGTGCATAATTTTATTAGTTCTTGTGGCTATTTATTATTCAAGGAAGTTGTAGTTGTAGTTACAGTTGTGTTTTATTCAGTATTTTCCACAAATAATTTGTAGAAGACAAATAATTAAATAATCATTGTTGATCTAGAATCCTACTGATATGTGAAAAAAATTCAAGTGTGATAGTCTCATTATTGAAGCAAGATATGAACATGTGGTCATATCTTATAGGCTTCACTAACCAACTAGAAAAGATTCAGGTCAAGCAAAGAATGAAGGATAAAATAAAAGCATATTAAATTCTACAAAAATAAGACAAGAACTAAATTATGAAATGTAACGATTGAAATAAGACACAAAGTAGAAATATTAACTAGCATGGAAGTAAACAAGAATGAGATATGAAATTAAACACTAAAACAATATGTAAAAAGGAAACATTAAGAGATAAATACCTGCATGTATCAAAGCACAAGATGATACAATGCAAAACCATGTTTAGGGTGTGCCATATGAAATATTAGACCTTACTTGAATAACATAATCAACCAGATCTAAATACCGTAAGGAAATAACCATAAATTAAAGAAGAAAATAAAATCAAAAGAGGTGTAGAGTCTGAAGATTGTCCTACCATGACATTCTTTTTGCCTAATGATCCTCTCTTTTTCATATATATTTACCACTTAAATAAAGCCATATCTACCAAGTTTTGATGAAGATATGCAATAGTATGTTTTCTTGTTCATATTTAACTATATACCCTATTGTTTTATTAAAGTTGCAATTGGCTACCGAATCAGTATGTTTCCGCAACCAATCCAGGTTTCTGTAGTTGTCTTCATTGTTCGCAAGGTTCCAGAGTTCCATGTTAGTAGTGAAAGGTGCAGATGGATAGAGGATGGCTCCCTCGTGGATACCTTCCTATCCACTTGAAAATATTTGCTAAAAGAAGCACAGGAGATCATAATGAAACTCCAAGTCAACCGTTAGATTAATGTAGAACAAAACTCGAGATCAGTTGAAACCTTATCGTTTTGCTTTCAGAATAGCAAAACGACGGTTTAACAATATAAGTTTAGATATGTTAGAGATATTAGGCTTGAAGTATTCATACATTTATGCCAAGAGACTTGCTATAAAGCTAATGGCCGCACTGTTATTTGGGTGTGCGTCGAATGATATGATTGTGAACAGTTTGTGAATTTCGTGAATAGAATTGGTTTTTGTGTGCAAGTCTTGTGTTGACTGGAAGCTCTGAACTGCTATTTGGAGGGCCCCTACAAACAGTGGCAAGTTTTAATCAATTACATTCTGATTTCCTTTAATTCTTCAATTGCTCTATTTTGTGTGATAATGCTGCATAATGATCGTGCTAGCGAATTGTTATCTGCATAAGAACTTTAATTTGCTTTATACCTAGCTTATACTGTTATCTAATTTTATTTATACTTGGTTCTGCACGATTCCTTCCTTTGCTTATTGTCCAAGATAATTGAAGTGTGTTCAATTCACAATATAGATGTTTCTTGGGTTACTTTGTTTGAGCAGCAATTGAATAAATGAGAAGTCCTCTCCTAAACAATTGAGTTCAACAATATTCCCTCATAGCTGATAGAATAGGTTTCTTTTTTCACTTAGAGAATTAAGAGCTGCAACATAGAGATTCAAGATCAAAATTTCCAAACAATCTAACATAAGAAAAACCACTCTCATCTACAAACTAATTGGATAGAGATTAATTCCTAGGAAACTTAATCAACATACCTAAGAATTACAACATTAATACAATTGACAAACACCAACCCCATCTTAAATTTAGATCTTAACAAATACATAACGACCTAATGAATAACTTCTAAGCACATATTGTGCACCTGTACTTCATTAGTCTACGCACCCTTGTTGACAATTTATGATTGCCAATTCAAGGACATTGAATTGACCAAACAAGAGGAAAGAAAGAAAAGTTAATAATACAATACCCACACTTACCTAACAACTTTTAAGTCCAAATTTCACACTGGATGAACTCATCATAAGGACAATAAACCATAACACTTATATTTTGTGAAAACAAGGTCTCAAATGGCTACATACATTAAACATTCCACCACACCATAGGCATTGTTGCACTCAATATTTTCACAGTAGGCCACCCCCAAGCTAGGGTTATGAGTCAATCAGAACAAACACCTATGGTTGGATCTAATAAGATAAAATAGGATAAACGTATCAATGTGCAACAAATGATCATCGATGTAGATCACTAGGAAAAACAAGTCTAACTACAATTCAATACAATAACTAAGATATGATATGAAACTACCTAAATAAGGCAAGAAGTAGTGAACCTAACTCTCATAGAAGTAGAATCTTAGCTATACTCCAAAATTAAATGCTAAAACACAATCTTGGGGGGGAGAACGTAGAGAATGATACCTACACTTACCCAAACACAACCAATGTAATGTAAGATCCAATTCAAGCAATGACATATGAAAAATGAATCCATGTTTACACATTCTAGGGGAAAAGACATGAGTATAATACAATAAGATCCATAAACAAGGTGCATAAAGGAAAGTTAAAGGTTATTTCCCTAATTTGACTTGGTTTCCCTTATATATGGGAGGTAAGTCGAATTTAGGAGGAACTTTGTTAAATACACATTTCTCTTTTGTAGGAGTGCACAATAGTTCTCTCTCTCTCTCTCTCTCATGGATGCAATGGGTTTACAAATAGTGAATTGTCATGGCGAAGATAAAATTGCATGGATGAACTTTCTTGGATTGATGAAGAATGCTTTTGATGAATGGTGCAAGTTTATTGTGAATAATTTCTCTCTCTCTCTCTCTCTCTCTCACACACACACACACATATATTCATATTAAAATAATGGTTTTATCAATTCTTCATGATATTTTATGTCTTTTCTAGACTCTAACATCTCCATGTGCAATATATGTTACCAATTATCCATCAAGGAAACCATAGTTGCATTCCTTAACCTTAAGTGTCCTCCTAGTGAAAGTCTCTAGGGTTTGGTTGAGAAGTTATCTTCTCCCTCTCCCTCTTCATCCAAGTTATTCCACATTTGACCTCACCATTTCTATACCCAATTGATGAAAGGCACTAGTCTATGTATGTTGATTTTATAAAACTTATTTTCTTTTTCTTCTTTTATGGTAAATAAGATTAGGATTTGGAAAAAGTCATATTTAATAGCTAGTTCACCATTTTTATTGTCCTAGAGCTAGGATTTGCATCTTTTAAATTGAAAGGGAAACATTATCATCTTATGTATTTTTCAACGATAATTTTAGGGCTAACATCTAAAATTTCGTAATAGTTTTGTACATTTTCAACCATTGAAAATATGTTTATCCTTTCTCTTTTTTTTTTTGCTGAATTAAACGTCGGACCTTCTATTCAAATTAAAAATACAACCATACTACAAAATGTACAAAAAGAGAAGTGGGCCACCTACATCCTAGGAAATTGAGCCTAAGGCCCACTCATCGGGCCCGGGGCCCACAAAAAAACATGACATCGCAACCACGAAAGATAATCGGAAGCCCTGACTGTTCGATCTATCCTCAGAGATCTAACGGTCATTAACAATATCGGGCCCTTAACAAGCACTCCCTTTAATTCTTGATTCGGACTCGATGAACCTATAGAGACTGCTCTATAAAAATTTTGGGTGTGATTTGGCTGATAACCCTCGTGCATGTAATCCACCCGAAATCCACATGATGCATGCGATTCCGACCCAACTGTGCAACTTGCTCGTTGTTTAACACTGCTTTCAGACCTGAAGCCTGATAAAGCTATTGTTAAAGTCGATTTCGGGTCCGATTGGCTTGATAACCATCTTGCTATCTATAACTCGGATTTGATGCAATTGCTGCTATTTCTCTTATTTGCATGTTCTTTAACCAATCTCCCTGCATAGCCCATGATAGGGCTTTCTGTGACATGATTCAAATTCATGTAAATACTTGTGTTGTTAATTGACACCCGCCCTAGAACCTTGGGATTGTAGGATTCTGGGCACCTATTCTGGCCTAAGGAACTGTCATTATTTTCGTTTATATCCCTGGGCTGCTGTTTCATGTGGACTAACATTCAATTGTTTCCAGAAGACTACAACCTGCTAGTGTCCCCTGTTCTGATAAAGCTCCCGGTCCACATTCGCCTATCTGAGACACTCTTCCCTCAATCTACCCTGGGGGATCTCTCTCCATTTATAATTCTTGTTGCTTTTAGCACATAGTATGCCTTCATTAGCTAAAACGTCTGCTAATTTGATGGTTGTTTGGCGCACATGAGTGAAACTCAAGGTTCTCATGTTCTGCAAGTGGGATTGAATCCTTTGATAGACTTGCAGAAGCCTCCAATGTCTCGAAACTTTTTTCGGAGCTGAGCCATTGCAAATTCTCTTGACCGAATTGATAATCAATTCGGAATCGACTTCAATTATAATGTTATGAAGATTTGAGTCCCTAAGGATTTCTAAGCATTGCTCTAAGGCCATGACCTTTGCCATATTGTTCGTGGATTTCCCCAAATTACTATGAAAGATGATTTTTATACAACCCCTTTCATCCCTTATCACTCCATAACCAACCATACCCGAGTTTCCTTTTGAGGCCCCATCAATATTACATTTCAGAAAACCTGAAGAGGGGGGGGGGGGTTGCCAGAAATCCTTATCAGCAATTATATGATTTGCATTTTTTTTTTGCCTTTTGGGGTGAGCCCCTACATACCCAACTGTATTAGTATCTACACATCAGTATCTTTTGGTTGGTTCTCAAGGGAGTTTTTAATGAGAGTTCCTATTGTCTCATTGAGTTGTCTTAAAATTTGTTCCATGATGCACTGGGAAGAACCTTTCTTGTTTTTGAATATTCTGTTGTTGCGTTCTTTCCAGACATCCCAGATTAGAAAGATCGGAGCTAAAGCCCAAGCTTTGTTGACTATTTCATTATCAAAGAAATTTTTCCTCCACTTCTTTAAGGTGCTGGTAATACTCCCCATGTCTCTCTGTCTGTTTGTCTAAATATTGAGGCAATCTAATTCCATAATGTGGATGTGAAAGGATAGAGGTTTCGAAGGTGATCCATAGTTTCTTCTTGAGCTTCACATAGCTGGCATGTAAATGGACCAGCTACCCCTCTTTTCCTAAGGTTTTCCCAGGTTAGAATTTTTTTAGGTTGTACTAACTACATGAACAGTTTGATCTTCATCCAGCTTTGCTTCTGCCATAGGTCCTTCCATACCCTATCAGGGTTTGGAAAGTCAAGCCCAATGGCTATGCGCTTGGCCTCTTTAAGGTTAAAGTTTCCTTCATTGTTATTTCCCCATTTTAGCTGGTCTGGATCTGCTGATGTCAGTATCTTTCTCTGTTCCAGGATAACTGTTAGAGCTTCTGCCTAAGCCTTCAAGGGGGATTCATCACTGTATTCCAAGTTCTTCCATATACTCCATTTTCCCTCACTTTTTCTTGGTCCCAGAATTCATTAACTCTGAGTAACCTTTTGTTATCAGTGTCGTTCTTGAGATTTGTCAATTCTTCTCTTAACAATTTGGGTTCCTGTTGCCACTTATCCTCCCAAAACCATGCAAGATTTCCATCTCTAATTTCCCAGAATCTGTGTTTCTGAACAATGTCTCTTCTCCCAGGCTTTCTTCCAAATGTGGGAGCCTTTGATGATCCCCGACATTCTAATGTGATCCCTATCTTGCCAATTGTTTGCATATTTTTGTTTCCAAATTTGGGCCCAAGGGGAAGCTGAATCTTTTAGCCATCTCCACCAAAGTTTTTCCCCCAAAACTTTGCTTAGCACTTCAGGATCATCTAGTCCCAAACCACCATGTGACTTATGTTTACAGATATTTTCCTAGGCTACCAAGGCCCATTTTTTTTCTTCCCTTTTGCCCCAAAGAAAATCCCTTTGGATATTTCTGCATAGTTGCATGACTCCTTTAGGAGCTAGAAGGACTGAAAACATAAAGATGGGAATCGTTTGTAAAACATCTTTTGTGAGTACAAGTCGTCCTACTAGGATCAAAGACCTACTTGTCCATTTTTGAATTTTGTCCTGTAGCTTATTAGTCACAGGTTCCCAAACCATCTTGCTCAGAGGTTTGTCAGTTAGCGGTACTCCTAGGTATTTGGAGGGTAGAATATCTCTTTGAAAGCCTGGAATTTTGGATATATTTCTCTCAATAGAAATGTCAGTATTGAAAAAGAAAATCTTAGTTTTGGTAAGGCTTACCTCTGTGCCTGCCGCCATTACAAAGTCTTTCAGGATTTGTTTGTAGGCTAGAGCTTCCCTGACCGTAGGAGTTCCTTGTAGCATAGTATCATCCACAAATTGTTGATGGGTCAAAGCCTCTCCGTTCATGGTGAGTTTGAGACCCTGGATTTTACCTTCTGCTTTGGAAGAATTGATAGCTTTTCCTAGCCCTTCCATCATGAGAATAAAGAGAAAAGGTGAGAGAGGATCTCCTTGTCTGAGACCTCTCGTCGCATTAAAGAGCTTGGATGGTGAACCATTTACCAGGATTGAAAAACTAGAGGTAGTTACAAGGGCCATCACCCATCTTACCTAGTTATGGTCAACTCCATAAGCTATAAGAACTCTCCTTATGTAAGCCCAACTTATCTTATCATAAGCCTTTTCTAGGTCAAGTTGCATAATCATTCCCACCTGCCTATTACTTATAAGTGAGTGAACCACTTCGTGTGCTTGAATGATCTTGTCTAGAATTTGTCTGCCTTCCACAAACCCAGTTTGTTCCTCAGATACGAGGGTTGGGAGAAGGGGTTTAAGCCTGTTGGCAATAATTTTGGAAATTATTTTATACACCACATTGCATAATGCTATTGGTCTGAATCTGTCTGGAGTCATAACATTATCCTGTTTTGGAATTAAGGATATGAAAGAGGTATTGAGCGCTTTCAAAACAATTCTATTTTTCCTCGAGCCCTCCACCACATCGAGAATATCCTGCTTGATTATTTTCCAACATGCTTTAAAGAAGTCAACATTGAAACCATCCGGACCTGGTTCCTTCCCATTTTGCATTTCTTTGATGACTTCGCTGACCTCCTCTTCATTCTCCAGCCTGTTTAGATTGTAATTGTCTTCTCGTGTCACCAACTTAGGAATGTGCCTTGTAAAGTCACTAATGAATTGCGATCTATCCAAGAGAGGTTCCTCTGCTATTCCTTGGAAATGTTTTACTAGCTCAGCTTCTATTACTTTGTGGGTATCGAGTTAATTCCCTTGAGAATCTTTAATTTTTGAGATCATGTTATGAGACCTATGATCCATAGTAGATTTGTGAAAAAACCTTGTGTTCCTTTCTCCTTCTTTTAACCATTGTACCCTTGATTTCTGTTCCCAGAATATCTCCTCTTGTTTGCATAATTCTTCCCATTCCTGTTGATGGTATTCAACTTGTTCCTTTCTTTCACTGTTGAAGCCATCTGTAATGAGGATCTGGTTAATTTCATGTAGATTTCATTCTTCCACTTTTTTGCTTCAAAAATGTTGCCAAACTCATTCCTATTCCAATCTTTAAGTCTGATTTTTATATGTTTTAATCTTTTATGCAGGAGGAACCATCTAGTGCCTTGAACTTGCATATCCTCTATCCACCATTTTTCAATATTGCTGATAAAGTCTGGATGGGTGAGCCAAATGTTTTCAAACCTGAAAGGTCTGTTCCTTGGAGTTCCTATAAAGGACACTTCAAGTTGAACATGCCAATGATCTGAGCCACTAAATGGGAGTAACATTGCTGACAGGTCAAGGCCTGTTAGGATAAGGTCCTCTGAGATAATAAATCTGTCTAGTTTTGAGGCCACATGAGACTCTCCTCCTCTTTTGTTATTCCAGGTAAAGATGCCATTACTTGTCTCTGTGTCTAGAAGCCTCATATTGTTTATAAAATTATGAAATGCTATGGAGTCTCTACCTAGTGCTCTGGTTCCACCTTTTGTTCTGTCAGTCACCTAATCATATTAAAGTCCCCTCCCAAAATCCAAGGGATGCCCGAATGTCTGTCTCTTAGATCCTCTAGTGAAGTAAGAAGTCTTAGTTTGTCTTCCGGCTTCTATGGACCATAAAAATTTGTGATTAAATAAACTTCCTTGTCCCCCAAAGGTTGAATAACCACTGATAAGTAGTTCCTAGATGCTTCTGCATCTAGGATTCCTATTTTCTGAGGGTTCCATAGTGTGAGAATTCCTCCTGCTGTTTTGTCTGCTTTGACTTCTAGATATTCATATTTATTTTGCCATTTTCTATGAATTTCTCTTATTTTTTCTACTGAACATTTAGTTTCTTGGATAAAAATCATATCTGGTTTTTCTTCTTTCATTCTATTGCTAAGATTCCTTTGCTTCTTTTTACTCCCTAGACCCCTAATATTCCTGTTGGAAATAATACTGAGAAGGGGGGGTGAATCAGTATTATCAAATCAATAAAAATTTTTCATTCAGATTTATATACGCTACTTTAGTTAAGGAAAACCGCGTGTATACGCAACTGTATGTAATGAAACAAGCGTATATCCAGTAACTTATGAATCAGTTAGTTGAATCTTAATGTGTGCATCAGAACAGTAAACAAGAGCAGTAAAATAGAACAGAGAAACACATATGAGCACCAAGATGTAAGGTGGAAACCCAATGTGGGTGAAAACCACTTGCTGCAATATGTCTCTATCTTCCTTTAAAGTAGAAGCTCCTTTTACAATGATTTTGTACTGGTACAGTCTTATACCAGTACGCAGGCTGCTACCTGCAGAAGGCTACTACCTTCTCTCATTCTCCAGCTTCTTCCTGGAAGGGAGCTACAACCCCCTTAGCTCTTGTACTAGCTGAAATACTAGTACGTAGGTGCTGACCTACAGAAGGCTACAACCTTCTCTTTTCTTCCAGGGACCATGTTTCATAAACTTTCAGACTGGATCCATGAACATTAAACAAACATCAAGTATATGTGCATCAACCAATCTCCTTTCCACAAACAACTACTGAATCAACCAATAACTTCTCATAATGTTGTAACCAGAAAATAGTACCAATAACCAAACACCGATTCTCAACCCAGAACACTGCAACAATAAACAGAGGCAGCTAGAGAATATTTCATGAGACGTACGCTACTTCACAGTGTAGAAACTTGTGTACATACGCAGCTGTATCCAGACCAACCCGCGCATACGTTGTCTTCTCTTGCTTAACCTACGTGTATACGCGCCTTTGATGCGCTGAACCTGCGTACAGATCTATAAAAGTCAATTTTCCCTTTTCAAGTATTCAGAAATTAGTTGTACCCAGATTATTAGATTTATAGATTAAAACAGGCGCCAAATATAACATATCAGAAACACACAAAGATACTTCTCTTAAACCCTTGATATGTGACTCTTCAATAGAACTTATCCATCTTTTAGAGGTCGGGTTCTTCCTTGGTTATGATCTAGAATTGCACCATAAACCAATCACCAGTATTCCAGATCTTACTCTTCTTAAGATATTCAATTCTTGAATCGATACCCTTGCCAAATGATCTCCTTCCCTTTTTATAGACTTAGGCCTTACTCAAACCATGGTCCAAAACCATTGAGAACCAATACCAGGGACCCAATACCTAGATTCAATACTTTGGATGCAATACCAAGGACCAAAACCATAGGTTCAAATATGTCGGACTCAATACCATGAACCAATCATAAGTTTTCCCACATGTACGCACTTTTTCATGCATGAAAGTGCGTGCATACGTATACGCGACTTTTGATCAGCAATTCCGCGTGTATACACGACTTTGTTAAGAGGAACCTGCGTATACCTCATTTTCTTTAATTCTGAGAGCCTGAACTGTGATCTGCCATTTTGAGTGAGTTGCCATCAAGGACAACACCTGTGGCATAGAGCCAAACCTATGTCATAATCTCCCCCTTTGGACTTGATGGCAACCCCAAGTCACTCAAAATCATCCTCCCCCTTTGACATCAAGGGCAAAGGGTTATGCTCCCCCTAAGTATATGCTGAATTCTCTGCTCTGTTGTGCTGACCAAACTCCCCCTGACTGAAGGCAAGATCTGCAAGAAGATGATCTTTTATGCTAGTGGAAAAACCTGTGAACAATTTATGAAACCAATGTTTCGGACTAGCTAGGTGAGTCCATCATCAGGGCAATGAGATCTGTATTTTGAGAAGAGAGAGTCGTGAAAATTATGGAGCAATTAATAGTTATTTAGAAAGATATTTGATATCTTTTTGTTTATAATGTCGGCCTGATTGATTCATAATAATTAATTAATTAATTAATTTTATTTATTTATTTAATTATTATTATTATATATATTTATATATTAATATATATATATATATAATATATATATATATATATATATATTATATATATATGTTAAATTATTTAATAATTTAGTTAATTTATTTAATCAATATTAATATTATTATTATGATTTTAAATTTTAGGTTTTAATGATTAATATATCGGAACATATTTTGTATTGCTATATATTTATATTATTTTATTTAATTGTATTTATTGTTATATCATTTATTTTTTTTTTATTTTTTTGTTTTATTATTTAATTTATTATTATTATATTATTATTTTGTTTTATTAATTTAATTACTTATTTATTCATATATATATATATATTATTGTTTATTATTATTATATTATTATTTTTTATTTAATACAATTTAAACCTTATTCTTATTATTTAGTTATTTATCTAAATAGTTTATTATGTTATTCCATATTCATTTATTATTATTTTATTATTATAATAAAGATATATATTTTTCTTTTATTATTATTATTATTTAATAATATGATAGGTTGTATAGATGACTTACTTGTTATGAATTAGTTTGAATTAAAGTAATTTTTTTGACTTATCAAATGTTATTAAGAGGGAGTATTAGATTAATTTACTGCGTTTTCATTTTATTTAATAAGGGTTTCCAGGTGCTACTTAATTTAAGACAGTCATCCCTATTTATGTTATTGGAGGATTTCTCAATTTCAATTGCCTCTTTCACCCTTGTTTTTAAATAATGGTCTTCCCTGTGGACTAATTTTGCTTGTTCCATACAGATATAGTGTGAGGAGAAACATGCATGCTCTGCTAGACCTGATTTTTCCGACCTATTTCTTGTAATATCATTAATGTGTTCTTTTAATCTTATTCCAAAGGATCTCCCTGTTTCACCTATATAAACTTTACCGCAAGAACAGGGAATCGAGTATACTCCTTTGTGATTTTTGGGTCTATTAAGTCCTTAGCAGACTCAAGCATGTTTTTTAGGGTGCTAGGGGGCGTGAATGCAACCATAATGTTATGCTTGGCGAGAACTCTGGCAATTTTATCTATGGTTCCTTTAATATAGGGTAAGGAGATTATAGGGTTTTCAAGAGATTTTCTTTTTTGTTTATTGGTTATGGAATCTTTAATTATTTTTTGGATAATGTGTTTTTGATAGCCATTGTTTACAAAGACCTCATGGAGATGGTTAAGTTCTTCCTCTAAATGTTCAGGGTCAGAGATTCTAGAGGCTCTGGTGGCTAGGGTTTTGATGACACCAACTTTTTGCTTCGGATGGTGGTGGGAGTTTGAATGAAGATATCTGTCAGTGTGCGTCTTCTTTCTGAAGACTTGGTGGCTTAGCTTGCCATTTGTCTTAGTAAGGAGGACATCTAAGAAGGGGAGCTAGTTGTCTTTTTCAATTTCAATAGTGAATTTTATGTGTTTAGAGAGGCTATTTATATGAGATAAAAATTCCTTAAGTTTGTCCAAACCATGGCTCCATTTAGCAAAAATGTCATCTACATATCGTTTCCATTCTTCAGGAGTAAAGGGGAAAGACCTAAGGGCTATTTGCTCAAAGTGTTCCATGTATAGATTGGCAATTAATGGTGATAATGGAGAGCCCATTGCAACGCCATGTGTTTTCTCATAGATTTTTCCCTTGAATTTGAAGTATGAAGATTTAAGGAAAATGCCTATTAGTTCCACCGCTTCAAGGTCTGTGATTTTCTTCAATACTTCTACGGCTTCATCCACCGAAATCATAGTGTAGAGAGACACTACGTCAAAGCTAACCTTTAGGTCATTGTCGCTAAATTCTAGGTTTTTTATCCATTCTATGAAGGAAGTGGAATCTTTGATGTAAGAGGGAGTGTTACCAAATAAAGGTCTAAGTTTGTTCGCAAGATATTTTGGTAACCAATAAGTGGGTGACCTTATAGTGTTTACTATAGGTCTTAATGGAACACCAGTTTTATGGATTTTAGGCACTCCATAAATTCTAGGGATAATGGCATTATTAGGGATTAACCTGTTCTTAATAGTGGCATCAAGAGAGGAGTTTTTAATTTTGTTACTTACTTGGCGAAGGATTTTGCTGCTAGGATCCTTGCTCAGAACTCTATAGCAGCCACTATTGTTTAGGTGTTCTTCCATTTTAAGATCATAATCTGTCCTATCCATGATAACAGTGGCATTTCCTTTGTTAGCTTTTAAGATTATAATGTTTTTGTTATTCTTGATGTTTTTTAGGGCTATGGCTTCTTCTTTGGATATGTTACTAGGCGGAGGTCTAGCATTTCTGAGAATTTTGGAAACATCTTGTCTTATTTCTTCTGCTGTATTTCAATCAGTGTTTTTGATAATGACTTCAATGTTACTTATGATGTCAGTTATAGGAATTTTCGCTGGAGATAATGCAAAATTTAAACCTTTTTCTAGAAGCAATTTTAAGTTGTCATCTAAAACTAGCTAAGAGAGATTAATTACCGTTGATTTTCTGATAAGGTTGTTGAGCGAATTCGCGGAGGAGGCAGCTGCATGAGAAGCATTGTCAATTTGCTATTTTGAGCTATTTGAAGCATTGTTAATTTGTTGTTTTGAGCTATTTGAATGGGCGCAAGTAGCAACATCTTGCGTTGTCCCAAGAGGCTCCAACATCTCCTTGTTAGGCGTATGCTTAAGCTCCTGCTGCTGCGTGGTGACGGGCTTGTGAGGAATGTTGAATCCATTCTGCGCGAGGATGTTGGAGAGACTGCTGCCCAGGTACGCATAACTCTCTAACGTGAGGGGATTCTGCGTATTGACAAGTTTTTCATTGAATTCCATCTGCGCAAGGTTACCCAAGTTCGTTTGAGGAAGAGCGCAACCTGGATTTATGGGAGAATGATGATGGGAGTGGCTGGGCGTAGCCGTTGATTTTCTGATAAGGTTGTTGAGCGAATTCACGGAGTAAGTAGCTGCATGAGAAGCATTGTTGATTTGTTGTTTTAAGCTATTTGAATGGGTGCAGGTAGCAGCGAAGGAGGATACATCCTGCGCTGTCCCAAGAGGCTCCAACAGCTCTTTCTTTGTCGTAAGCTTAAGCTCCTGCTGCGTGGTAAGGTTGTTGAAGAGCCTACTGCCCAAGTACGCATTATAATCTAACTGCGTGAGGGGATGCGTATTGACAGGTTTTTCGTTGAATTCTATCTACACAGGGATGTTGGAGAGACTGGTGCCCAGGTCCGTGTGCCTGTCCATCTGCGTGAGGGGGACCTGCGTATTATGCTTATCTCTGATTTGAGGAAGAGCGCAGCCTGGATATAAAGTTATGGGAAAATGATGACGGGAGGGGCTAGGCGTAGCCTGGAGAGATTTAGAGTTGGAATACCAGTTAGGTTTTTGTCGATTTAAGGGAGAATCTTCAGAATTACTTTTGAAGTCAATGTTTCTTAATGTGTTAAGTTTTTCGGTTTTATTGGCAAGAGTGAAATCAAGAAATCTCTCGGCTTTGGCGAAAGTGAGGGCGTCTAAGTACTGCCAAAGATCAAAGCTAAGAGTTGATGACAGCCGAAGGTGTAAGCCCAGAAGATTTTCAGATATTTTAATTAATCGAAATCTGGCAAATTTGATTTCATGTTTTATGAGGGTTTTACTAAGTTTATTGAAAAGAGAAATGTTTCGACCACTATTAAGCAGATGGCTGCATTTAGCCACCAAAGCCTATAGAATCTTTGACGCTGAACATTTAGAGGAAGAACTTAACCATATCCATGAGGTCTTTGTAAACAATGTCTATCAAAAACACATTATCCAAAAAATAATTAAAGATTCCATAACCAATAAACAAAAAAGAAAATCTCTTGAAAACCCTAGAATCTCCTTACCCTATATTAAAGGAACCACAGATAAAATTGACAGAGTTTTCGCCAAGCATAACATTATGGTTGCATTCACGCCCCCTAACACCCTGAAAAACATGCTTGATCTTGCTAAGGACTTAATAGACCCAAAAAATCACAAAGGAGTATACTCGATTCCCTGTTCTTGCGCTAAAGTTTATATAGGTGAAACAGGGAGATCCTTTGGGATAAGATTAAAAGAACACATTAATGATATTACAAGAAATAGGTCGAAAAAATCAGGTCTAGCAGAGCACACATGTTTCTCCTCACACTATATCTGTATGGAACAAGCAAAATTAGTCCACAAGGAAGACCATTATTTAAAAAGAAGGGTGAAAGAGGCAATTGAAATTGAGAAATCCTCCAATAACATGAATAGAGATGACGGTCTTAAATTAAGTAGCACCTGGAAACCCTTATTAAATAAAATGAAAAAGCATTAAATTAATCTAATACTCCCTCTTAATAACATTTGATAAGTCAAAAAATTACTTCACTTTAAACTAATTCACAACAAGTAACTCATTTATACAACATATCATACAAAAAAAAAAATAGAAAAAGAGAAAAATAATATATCTTTATAATAATAATAATTATATGAAGAACAAGGTTTAAATTGTATTAAATAAAAAAATAATAATAAATAAATAAATAAATATTAATAAAAAAATAAAAATTTAACATATATATAGATAAAAATTATAATAAACAAATAATAAAGTAATTAAATTAATAAATAAACAGAAAGTAAATATAAAAAATAATTATAAAAAAAATATAAAAATATAAAAAATAAAAAATAATAATAATAATAATAATAATAAATTAAATAGATAAATAAATAAATAAAATAAAATAAAATAAATTAATTAACACATTAAATTAAAATAATACAATTAAATAAATTAACACATTAAATAATATAATATATATAACATACAAATTACGTTCAGATATATTCAATCATTAAAACCTAAAATTTAAAATCTTACATTAATAATAATATTAAATAAATAATTTAAATAAATTTATAAAATTAAAAAAATTAAAAAAAAAAAAAAATAATAATAATAATAAAAAAATTAAGAAATTTAAAAAAATTAAAAAAAAAAAAATTTAAAAATTAAAAAATTTAAATTAATTAATTAATTATTATGAATCAATCAGGCAGACATTATAAACTAAAAGATATCAAATATCTTTCTAAACTACTATTAATTGCTCCATAATTTTCACGACTCTCTCTTCTCAAAACATAGATCTCATTGCCCTGATGATGGACTCACCTAGCTAGTCCAGAATGTTGGTTTCATAAATTGTTCACAGGTTTTTCCATTAGCATAAAAATTCTGCCATCCTGTATGGAATCTCTCTTTAACAATTTTAAATGGTTTTGCTCCAATTGACTATTTATACACTATGCGATAGGCCCACAAAACCGCTGGAAATTTATCATCCTAGTCATCTATGTCGACATTACAAATTTTCATTAAACCTTTGTTCGGTGTTTTGTTGAATGACTCGACATGACCATTAGCTTGTGGATGATAAAAATTAGTCTTATGGTGTTTGATCATGAAATTCATTGTCAATACTTGGATTGTACGATTTACAAAATGGGTTCCTCTATCGTTGATAAGAACTAAGGGGCAGCGAAATCTGTTACTATTTTCATATATATATATATATATATATATATATATATAATATATATATATAATATATATATATATATATATATATATATATATATATATAATTATATATATATATATATATATATAAATATATAAATATATATATATAATATATATATATATAGCTACAACGTCTTTAGTGCAGGATCTGACTAGCTCAACTTCTTCCCACTTCGTTAGATATTCGACGATAGTTATTATATATTTTTCTCTCATCCTCTTACCTCTTTTGGGAAATGGTTAGAGGCGATCACCCATATCTCAAAAGGTAGCGAAGTGATAACTAATTGCAGTGACATTTGGTGTTTCGATAGAGGATGGTCATTTCTTTGACATACATTGCAATTTTGTCCATAATGATGATAATCATTGAATAGTGTTGGCCACCAAAGCCTTGTTTGCATTATCTTCCATGTAGTTGTTTCTCCTTGGTAGTGTCCTCCGGCTGCCCCTTTGTGTGCTTCATCAATGATTGCTTCTCTTTCATGTTCTAAAGCACATCTGTGAAGTACTTCATTAATTCCCAACTTGTATAACTATTAATTTGTCAATGTGTATGATGCTACTTTTATAGAAAGTGCCTTTCTCTTCTTATCTGATAGATTGTTAAATTTTTTTTCGATATGTAAGAATTCTACAATTTCAACAAGTTCTGATGGAACTCCTTCATTTCTGAATAGATGTGTGTATGGAAGGTTGTCATCGACATCATTCTATTCCTCCTGAGACTCAAGTCGGGATAGATGGTTGGGAACAACATTATTTATTCTTGGTCATGCAATAATTTTCAATTCGAATTCTTGGAATAGTAATAATCATCAACAGATTCGACCTTGATGAACTAGTTTGTTCACAAGGTATTTTAATGCTTGGTGATCAATGTAAAATATGAAAGGGTTGGGAAATAGGTAGTGTCAAATTTTTTTCAATGTGAAATCCATTGCTAGAGCTTCATGTTCTATCATGTAGTAGTTTTCTTTAGCTTTGTTAATCTTCCAACTAGCATAGGTGTTTGGATGGTTTATTAATTCCTTGTCGGGTTGTGCTAAGACTACTCCAACTACAATGTTTGATGCAATGACATGTACATGGAATTTTTTGGACCAATCAGGAAACTTAAGGATTGGAGCTTCAACTAGTTTCTTTTTTAACAACTGGAGAGACTCATCGCATTCACTAGACCAAATAAAAGGGACATATTTCTTTAGAAGTCGGTCAATTGGAAATGTGATGTCAGAGTAATGTCTAATGAATTTTCTATAATATCCTGTATGTCCTAAGAATATTTTTATTTGTTTCTGCTTTACAAGAGGCTTCAGATCTAAGATTGCCTTGATTTTCTCCATATCGACTTTGATCCCTTCTTTGAAACCACATGGCCCAACAGTATTCCAATAGGTGTTTCAAATATGCATTTTTTTATATTCAAGGATAAACGTATCTGACGACATCGCTCAAGTATCAGACGTAGACATTGAATGTGAAATTTTAGTAATGTGTACACTATCCATTCGTCAAAATATACTACCATTGTTTTATAGATATACTCTTGGAATTCTTTGTAAACAATTCTTAAGAATGCTACTAGGGCATTCTTTAAACCAAAATGCATTACTCTGTAAGGAAAAGAGTTAAATTCAATAACAAAAGTTGTTTTTTTCTCAATTTTATTTTGCTATAGGTACTTTTTTTATAGCCCAAGAACTCGTTAGTGAAGGAATAGCATTCATGGCTCGCGGCCTCATTTAAGATTTCATCAACATATGGATTTGGGAATGGGTTTGTGGCTGTTAATTTATTTAATCCTTAATAATCAACACAAATGCGTATTATGGTGTCATGGGTTGGCACACCCATGGTCGGTCCCGCTGCGCGCATTGATGACATAGGGACCCCCTACTTGTGAGGGGGTCGTTGGGAAAGTCTAGCCCATGTTAATTTTTTTATTTTGAAAATGAATCTATATTTTGTTAACTAAATGTTAATTTTTTCTTAATGATATGGGTTTTTTGTCTAGTATCTTACATGAACATAACAACCCAGCTGACACATAACTACAAGTAAACCTATGGGGGTTTAAGACCTTCACTCTGTTGGATTTGAACTTAAGTCTACGTAGTTTCAAAAATTTCCTAAATTTCAAATTAATAAATTGAGTTTCTCCCCAAGACAAAGAAAATAAATTAAAAAAAATGATTTGTCAGCATATAATAAACTATTTTCTTGAAATTCCTCGTTGAATGGTAAAATTAAAAGGGAAAATAAAATTTGTCATGTGATAATATCCCGTTGAATGTGTTGTCGATGACAATGTAGCTGCTCCACAAAATCGCTCCAAGCGTTTTAACGAAACCTCGAGAAGTCTTGATGTTATGTGAGGAATAGAAATAACAAAATTTATTATATAGTGTAAATTATGGAATTGTTTGATCTCTTCTTGAATGTGGTATTAAAAATAAAATTATAAAAACTTAATATATAGCTAATATTGTGATGATACAGTCATTTATTTTACATGTTGAATAAAGTATATAATAAAAATTAAAAAGATATCAATTGTCTAGAAAATGTTATATAATTTAAGTAAAATATTAATTTAAGTAAAAGATTTAGTTTAATTTGAAGGAACGTATTAAACGACTTTTTTTTGGAAAATTTGAATAGAAATTAGAGTCATAATTTTCAAGAGAAAATTTTAGTAGAAAATTTTCAATAAATTGTAGAAGAAAATTTTGGAGGGAAATACTTCAAACAAATATTTTGGAGGACAAATTTCAAACAAAAAATTTTGGAGCGAAACTTTGGAGGAAATTTTCATTCTTTAAGCTATATATTATCGTTAGGAGAGAGTGCATTTTTATCATTCAACCTCTTTTATTTGAAAGTCATGGATTCGTCTGATAGTGAAGTTTCTCTTTGTGAAGCATCAACATCTTCGTCACGTAACAACTCAATTCTTATTGATGAATATAACAAAAATTATTTCACTATGAATAGAGATTCAAATCTTCCACTTAGTCCTAATTCTAAGGACTATCAAGATATCACTAATGAAGAGCAAGATGAAGATGATGAAGAATATCGTCCAAGTCATTATTTCAAAAGCATAGATGATGGTAGTGAAAATTTTCCTGCAACTAGGGATGGTAATGAATATTTTTCAAACAATGATGGGCATGCATTTCCTAACTATTTTCAAAATGATCATAGTGAGGATAATATTCCTACTAATGATGGTTAAAATGATTATATAGATGATGATGAAATGATGGAGACGTTGTCAGCAAATATTGTATCTAGGAGTAGGAATAGACCTTTTCATATCAATCCAAGATGTTCTAGTTATACAAGGGGTAGAGAAGAATATCTCACAAGAAGAAGTTCTATCAGTGATCTCATTTCAAGTGAATTTTGTCAAAAGGATTTCTTGAAACATATGGATTTCAAGTTTTCATTGGGGAAAAGGAAGAGATATTTTTCAATGAATAAAAGCATGTGAAATTCATATTTAGTGGGGTTCATGCAATCTACATTGTCAAGTTATGATTATCATATTGTGTCTTTATTTATGTATAGAAAGGATTTCAAAATGTTTCATTCAATTGGTAATTTTCATCTTTCAAGAATCCAATAAAAATTGGAAAAAGATCTTGTTAGTGTCAGTATCTTCATCCCTCCATCAGTGATCAAAATTCTCTTTTTGCATGCATATTAGGTGTCCCATCCAATCAGCTGCATTCCATTAGGTCATGGATCAACTGATGGAAGTCTAATAAGTTCATAAAATCAAAATTTCAATTATGATATACACAATAAGTGGTTTTTACCTGAAAACTCTGTTTTGAGGTGAAAACAGAGTTTTTACTCCTAAGTATTAAAACTTTATGTAATTTCAATTTTTTCCACATGTAATAAGTTTAGAGCTGCTACCCTAGCTCACCTTGCCAACTCCAACCACTGTAAGCAAAAACACAAGCATCAATGCATCAGTTTATCAAATGATTAAGAAAAGTCAATTTCAATGGAAAAACAGAGTTCAAAACCAAAAGTGACTTTGACATTAGAAAGTGGGTTTGAGATGAGTAAAAATTTAAATTCATTCATATTTAAAGTGAAGGAGGTCCTCTTTATCATTTTATTATGCAAATTTACTCTTGGAGAGCAAAAATCGCGATTTGGGAGCGAAGGAGACAAAAACCCTATTTTTCAAGGCAACTTGGCCTAGCGTTGCACATCAGAGGCAGTGCACTGCGCATCAGAGGCATAACTGTAGTGTAATTTTGAACTAGCGCTGCGCATCAAGAGGGTGCTGCGCATTCGGTCCAGTGCGCTACACATCAGTCCAGATTTGTCTAAATCATCCCAAATCGTGTCATAACCATCAAATTTGCTATATTTGCATTCTACAAGTAAGTAATCATCCTCCTAGGGTTGAATTTATAGGCTCTAGTGCCTCCTTCCTTCTCCTATTGTGTCATATTTGTAAATCCTTCAATCCTATCCCAATTTGTTCTTAAGGGGGGATGTTAGGATATTCCGACACATAGGAAATAGTTAAG
>APFE030594232.1:55928-73245 GCA_000404065.3 Pinus taeda | reverse complement strand
GGCTCTAGTGCCTCCTTCCTTCTCCTATTGTGTCATATTTGTAAATCCTTCAATCTTATCCCAAGTTGTTCTTAAGGGGGGATGTTAGGATATTCCGACACATAGGAATAGTTAAGTCAACTTGGTCTAGTATAGAGTTAGGTTAGCGTTAGGTAAAGTGTGTTTCTTTACCGTTGTACATTTTGTAACTTACAATCCGACGGTCACGATATGTAGTGATCCGACGGTTCATTCTCCCCTCGGTATTACCGACACTTGATCCGTGGCTTGACACCCGATTGGTCCATGAATTCTATTTAAAGGCATGGAGGGTCATTTGTAGCTTAACCGTGCATGAGAGAAGCTTATGTAAATTTTCATTCTTTTATTAATAAATTGCCTGTAGTAGCCACGTTGGCGCAGGCCGTGGACTGTTTCCCTCTCTGAGGGTTTTAACCACGTCAAAATACTGGTGTATTGATCTGTGATCTGTTTGTGAGTGGTGTCCTTTTGGTGTTCTGTCTGAGGAACTTACCCTGTAAATTCCTACAGAATTTTAAGTCAGAGTGGTGTTTTTTTCATAAATCTTGCATGTGGAAAATGAAACCCTAGTTTCTCTTCATTGTTTGTCATTCTATTGTGCAATTTTCATCCCATCTTCACAAAAACATCATCAAACCCCTTTTCACTCTTTTATTACCCTAATACACTCCATTTATCCCATTTTACCATATCACACTCCCCTAAAGCAACTATTTCCCTCATCAAACCCTAAATCCCTCATTAAACCCTAATTTCCCCAAACCATTCCCTTCACTCCCCAACTTCATTTCCCAAGAGTAAAATCTCTTCATACTCATCACATTGTCCTCTTTCATCATCATTTTTCATCATACCTTCATCTCATCATTTTCATAACAAGCACTATGGCAAGAAACAATGACTCAAGCTATGAGGAAGAAACACAAAGTGACAGTTCAGGAGACAGGAATGTACAGCCTAGGAGACCTCACAAGGGTGGAAAGATAATTAGAGAGGAGCCTATTAGCATTGCTGAACTTCTTGCACGCCCTCTTACCACCACTTGTTTCAGATACCAATCTTGCTTTGATTTTTGTGAGCTAGTTGAGAGGGTTAAGTATCATCATGAATTGGCTAGGAAATTTTTCATCAACATGGAGGACAATATGGTACAGCTTGCTAGCATCAATTTTACTCTTTGACTAGCCATTATTGCAAAAGCAACTAGGATGTTAGATGTGGGGGAAAGATGGAACAAAAGACAAAATATCAGCAAACAGAACTATGAACCCTACATTAAAGCCAAATATCATAGTCAATTTGGTAGGGTGTTTCCTTTTAAGTTTTTGGAGGACCGGTATGTGCCATTAATGAAACTTATCATTAAATACTTCACATGTGAGGGAAGGTTCTCCAGACTTTATGCCTATCATATCAAATTGCTTATGCATTTTACCAGGGTTAGAATGATGAGTATTCCATAATTCATTTGCAAAAACATAGAGAGGATGACTATACTTGCAAAGAGGAAACCATACCCACACCAGCTTAATAGCATTTATCACTTTGCTGTCGTCAAGATTGTTGGTGTACATCAGCTCACTCAGTTGGGAGTGCCATGGGAAACCTTCATTTCCCATGACATTTTCAAGGGGCCTTAAAGTTTTACAGAACCTCAAGAAGAAGCTGGACCTTCTGGGAAACAAAGAGAACATGAAAGCAGAACTGAAGAGGCTCACATTCCAGTGTTTATAACTTATGAAAAGGGGGACAAGAAGACTTTTTGCAGCTGCCAAATGAGTATTATCTCCACCGGGGGTGGAAGGGGTCTCGTTCTCTTCACTGGACAACAGGCAAATGCTATCTCCATCTGGGGTGAAAGGGGCTTTGCCTTCTTCTTCAGCTGAGCAGGTACAGGAAAAAGGAAAGCAACCATTGCATGACGAAGGGCCTTCTAAAGGCCAAGACAGGGATTTCATTTTGATTGAGGAAGAGGACACTGATTTGGGCTCCCAAAGCTCAAGGCTCAAGGATATGATCATCAAGGAGAAAGAAGTTGAGATCCAAGCCTTATCACTTGACCTTGAGAGGGATAAATGGATCATTAATTACCTTGAGTAGTAGAACAAGCAATTGGAGGACAAACGAACAATTATGGAGCTGCAAACCATAAGGGAAAACCGAAAAATGATAAAAAGAAGGAAAATCAAGCTGACTTCACTAGAGCAAGAAATAGAGGTTGACCGAGAATCATGGTTGGAAAGAGTGAATGTCCACCTTGAGAAGCTTCTTGATAAGGCTAATAAGGATAAGAACATGTTGTGCCACATGGACTATCATTATTTGGCCCGGAACAAAATCTGCAAGACAAGAATAAGAAGCCTAAAAGCCAAGCTAGGGAGAGCCTTAAAAGCCAAAAAGGAGCAAGATAAACTTAGAATCTTGGCTGAAGCTTCCTTGTCCCAATAAAACAATTGATAATCTTGCTTCTTGCCAATTTTGAAGAATTTTGGAGAAATTTTTGTCATTTCCAAATTTTAATTGCAAAACACAGAAATTTTCCTCTGATGCGTAGCGCCACTAGTGTTGCGCATTGAGTTGGTAAGGAATTTTGAGGAATGGATTAAATGTTTGGATTCCTCATGAAAAATTATGAAAACCCAAAAAAATTCATGAATTTTGGAGGAGATCTGGGTCACCTAAAGGGAAAAAAACACCTCAAAAATGCCCTCTCTACCACTTTTTTGACCCACAGGAAGCAGTCTTGGGAGAATTGAGTTTTGGAGGAGAAAATGGACACCAAATCCAAAAAGTCGACTTGTCCTAGAAGGTAGACAGACAGAACTTTCCAGCAAGCCATCTTGGAGCAAATTGGGCGAAGGGGAAGGCCTTAAATATCAGCTTGGAAAAGGCACTTTGCATCAGGTAGATGGCGCTACGCATCAGGCAGAATTTCGTCAATTTTGCTCAAAAATTCAAATTTTCGCCTAGTTTTCTACCAGTTTGACTTGTTCTCTCTCATGGTAAAATTCATGATGTAAATTTATTTACTTTGATGTAAAAATGATGAAAATTGACTTAAGGAGGTAGATACATCAGTTTTAGGTGGTTTTGAGCTGAATGAATCAGTTTCCTTAGTTTTAGAGGCAAGTTGTTCCACTGCCTATTTTTCAATTCCTAGTTTAGATCTTGTTGAAACAACTCCTTGACTCATGGATTCGACCCCTGATGGCTAGCATGGGTGGTTTGATGCCTATATCTTGTACTTTCTTAGTCATTTGTCAAGGTTGGACTCTTTTGGATGCATTGAGCACTATTGTACATCACTTTTGCAGTTTGGCAAGGAAATAAACCAAGGTTTTGCAGCATTTTGTGGGATTTTGTGGTAATGTGAATTAGCATTGTTTTCTTCTCTGTAATTTAGTTGATCTTATGTTTATGTGTTCCATCATCTCTCTCTTTATACATAGCTAAATGAATCAAGTTTGAAAGGTGGAGTTCATTGGTGTTTCAATGCTCTACCTTGGGGCTTATTTAGTTTTACATGTTTTCTGTTGTGTGAAGAGGACTCATGACACTTGCATGCCCTCTCCACCTCCTCACCAGTCTTTAGACTCACCATTACACTCATTTCAAAGTGCTAAAACACTTGCCTACCTCACCTCATAGAAACCTCTGCAAATCTGTGTTGATTTCCCGGACCCAAAGCTGCCTTCCCCATCTGATCCAGCAACCAACCATTCAAAAATCAATCAAATTGCTCTGAGTAAACATACCTAGCCTAAAATTAGTATTCATATCAGACATCTCAAGCCTTCCTTGATATATTTTCATTGAGATTGACAAGGAGAGAGCCCTCTCCCGACCTGGCAGGGCTAGCTACCAGGTTAAGCGTGGTTTGATGTTACCCTAGACCTGCCTTTCTCAGCCTAAGGTAGATTTAGGCCCTAACATAGTGGCGACCATACTGGGGAAGAAAAGTTTGTTTGTTTGTTAATTTTGTTTTCTTTATAAACTACAAACGAAGCTTGAAGTTAGCCAGGTAGCCTTCGAACTACTCTTGCTTTGCAAGTGCATAAGTAGATGAATGTTACTTCAGTCAATCTTCGGTTTAATTTTATCAACTGAACATCTGACTTGCAGATTGCCCCAGTACATTACATAATTCTAGACTTTTGGATGATGAGTTTAGAATTCAGTAGGCTAACAAGATTGTGATGTCAATTTGATTTTTGGGAACAATTCAACACACTGGCTTCCAGACGATACACCAGAGCCAATCCTAATCCTGATCCTCCTCCTGTGTATGAAAACCCAAATCTCATTCCAAGAATTCTCCGCCAAGAAAGTTCTGTGATTCCTGTGTTTAGATCTCATTCATGCCTGATTGTTTTTGAATATCTTGAAGATCTCCCATTAGATGAACATTTTGATCTATCGTTGTTTGAAACTAAGTCTGAAAGTGCAGTTGGTGCTACTATTCTAAATCTGGAGTTTGTGCAATATCTTGAAACTGAAAGAGCAAATAGATCAATTGATGCTTACATTCTAAATCTTCAAAATTCAATTGTGGCTACCAATATTCCCTAGTTCTTAGAATCTACATCTGCTACTCTTGGTTCATCCACTGTTGTGTCTGGTTCAAAAATTCCTACTGAGCCTCCTTTTATTCCCACCATTCCCGTGCAGCCCACCATATCTTATCAGAGATCTGCAGTTTCTTCTCCCCCATCAACCCCTTCAACACCTCAAAAATCAAATATTTCTTCATCCCCTTTGACACCTCATACACCCATCACATTGACTACTATCATTGTTCCCACTCCTCCTACATCCCCAAGGCCAGTTTTAAATCCACCTCAAGCAATGGCTGCCAGATATGCACCTCTCATTTTACCACAGAACTTGGATGTTATTCCTACTGATTACCAAAGTAAAATCCCATTGATTGATGCTTCCCAAGGTATCACAGCACAGCAGCATGTTTATAGGATGAGTGATTTCTTTGATCTCCACACGATAGATGAAGATAATGTGACTATGAGATTATTCATGCAAACTTTTAGAGGCGAAGTACGAAAGTGGTTCAGAATATTGCCTGCTGGAACTGTCAATACATTAGCAGTTCTTCACAGACAATTTCTAGTTCGTTGGGAAGTAAAGAAAAATCCACTCCAAATCTTCTCCGAGTATGAAAACATAAAGAGGAATGTTGGTGAAAGTGTCCAAGATTACTGTGTTAGATTCAACACTGTTTATAATGCCATTCCAACTGATATCAAGCCACCAATGGGGCTGGCTTTGATCAAATTTCCCGATGGATTTGATCTCGACATGGCATATAAATTAAGAGAAAGAGACCTGGCTACATTGGAGGACATGCAAAAAAATGCAGTGAGCGTGGAGGCAAATTTGCTAGCTAAGAGAGCTAGAATAAAGACCGAGAAAAAGGCGACCATAAAGGAAGAAGCTTCTTCCTCAGATCATTTGCTTCGTAAGCTTGAGAAGATGTTCGATAGATTAACCATTGCAGATAAGCATGAGACACATGGCAGAAATCGAAATTTTCGTAGTTAGCAACAACCACAGTTCAAAATCAAGCAACGGGAACAAAGAGCTCAAGATCCATCAGCTCAACAGCAAGTCAAAACACCATTACAACAGAACTATGTCCATGGCACTGAATCAGAGGATGATGAGACTCCAATAGGAGAGGAGAATCACTTTTTTACACCAAATGGTTTGCCAATTTATATCACCGAAGATGAAGAGTATTCAGAAAGCCCAACTGTACAAAAATATGAAGATTTTATATTGGCAAATGAAACAGCCGTAGAAGAGGAATCAGATGAATATCAAAGGGGATACATGAATGCATTGACAGTGCAGCAAAGACAATACTCACTTAGGATTAGGGATGTACCGATCAATCCAATTCAGAAGCAGAAGGAAGCAACACCACCAAAGAATGATTCTCCAAATGTTCAGAAAAAGGGAAAGGAGCCAGCAGATCCTACTTCCAGCAAAATACAATCAGCAAATGAAAATTTAAATCAACCAAGTGCAACAAAGGAGAAGACTAAAAAGAAGGATGCTCTAGTCAAAGAGGTAGAGAAAACTACAACCTTTAGCTTAGAAAATTAGATTGCTAAGTTAAAAGTGTCAATACCTTTGACTGAATTAATGAAGAATAACAGTTATAAAGGTCAAGTGGCAAAGATTTTGAATATAGATCCTCTGTCTGATATGGTTAATGTGGAAGATGACCAACCTGAGCTTATCTTTGGTCCAGCATTAGAAGGCCAATCCGAGGATAGTGATGTAGCCCCTTTTTACATCAGCCTTAGATTGCATGATTATGTTTTACACAACGCCATGTTTGATTCAGGAGCCTCTCACAACCTGATGCCAAAGGAAATTATGGAAAAATTGGGTTTGGACATCACTCGCAAGTATCATGATCTTTATTCCTTTGATTCCGGTAGGGTCAGATGTATTGGTCTCAATAAAGATTTGGTTGTGACTTTAGATCAAATTCCAGCGAAGAATGTTCTTATGGATGTAGTTGTGGCCGACATTCCCCCTAGATTTGGCATGCTTTTATCTAGATCATGGGGTGCAAAACTCAAAGGGACATTGCAGTTAGATTTCTCCTATGCCACTATTCCTGTTTTCGGTCAGGTGAGAAAACTATATAGGGAGAAAAAGATGAAGTATATGATCACGAGCAAGGAGAAACCTTTGAATCATCCAATTAATTATATACATATAGATTTAGATTCTTTTGTTCTTTATTCTGGCAGTGGTTTCAATGATGTAAATAGTCAATTAGTTGAAGTTGAAGATATACCAGAGATAACAGAAAATTTCAGAGCTATTTTTGATCAAGAGAGACAAATGCTTGAAAGTACCGTTGAACAGTCAACATCTCACCAGCAACAGAAAATTGATGGATAGCAGCCAAAGGTAGAAGAGTGGGAAGAATTCTAGCACTTGGAGGAAGAAACTAATTTGTGGAGTATGGACTTTGATGGAGCAGTAGGTAAGGAAGGTGTCGGAATTGGTATTTGGATACGCAACCCTGTTTTCCTACCAAATAAGGTCTCGAGTAATGTAAGATTTTGTTCATATAAGTTGGCTTTTGATTGTTCCAATAATGAAGCCAAATGTGAGGCACTAATTGTAGGCTTGAAAATCCTCAGGAAGTTGAATGCAAAGAGAATTTCAGTTTATGGCGACTCCGAATTAGTAATCAAACAAGTCAATGGGGAGTAGCAAGCCAAACATCCTCGAATGAGGGCCTACCGTAATGCGGTTCTAGATATTTTGAGGTTGTTTCCAGATTATACCTTGACATGTGTTCCTCGTGTACAAAATGTTATTGCAGATTCCCTTCCTACAACTACAAGTAACTTGAAGATCCTGATGAATCCAAACAATAAGTTTCAAATGCATGTGAAACATCGCCCAGCTATCCCTAATAATCTAAGATATTGGCAGGTGTTTCAGGATGACAAAGAGATTGAAGAATTTCTGCAAAATGAAGGCAAATATCAAGACACTTCTATAGATGGCGAGCAAGATGATGGTGAACCAGACATGGAAGTAAATCAGATGGAAATTTTGCAGCTGAAGGAAAATGTCATCCCTAATGGCCTTATACCTTTAGAGGTTTTATTTGACCAAGATGATGTAGCCCAGAAGCCAAGTTTAATGCCAACCGAAAAGGGAGTTGAAGATGTGAATATCAGAATAGTAGAAAATCCAAATATGGTGAAGTTGTAAAAGGCATTACCTCCTCAGGTAAAGGCAAAATACATTAGTTTATTGTCTTCATTTACTGATGTATTTGCATGGGACTATATAGATTTGGAGTACAATAAAAGTATAATTCAGCACATCATTCCAATCAAGCCAAACCAGAAGCCATTTCGCCAGAAGTTAAGAATAATAAATCAAAAGTTGCTGCCATCAATAGAGAAGGAGGTGAATCGATTATACAAGGCTGGTATAATCATTACAATAAGATTTTTAGAATGGATTTCTAATTTAGTGCCCGTGCGGAAGAAGACAGGTGAGATTAGATTATGTATTGATTTTAGAAATATGAATAAGGTGTCTTTGAAAGATAATTATCTGTTGCCAAAAATAGACCACATACTCCAAAGAGTAGTTGGGGCATCTCGTATGTCGCTGCTCGATGGGTATTCTGGCTACAATCAAATTTTGGTCCATGAGGACGACAGGGACAAAACAAAATTCACCATTCCGTGGGGGACATTCCATTATGCCAAGATGCCATTTGGTTTAAAGAATGATGGCACAACTTTTTAGCGGGCTATGGATATCACCTTTGCAAATGAGAAAGATGTATTTTTAGTAGTGTATCTTGATGATTGGACAATTTTTTCCAATTCGGATGCGGACCATCTTTACCATCTAAAGATTTTTTTTTAGCGATGCAGAAAATATGGCATATCTCTTAATCCCAAAAAGAGCTTGTTTTCCATGGATGAGGGGAAGCTTCTCGGTCACATAATATCCAAGGAGGGCATCTACATCAATCCTGCTCGAGTGGAAGCCATTCAGAAAATTGACTTCAACGGTAAGATGAACTTCTTACATCATTTTGTGCCAAATCTAGCTGAAAATTTGAGGGAAATTACAAACATGTTGAAGAAAGATAGTGTAGTAAAGTGGACCAAAGAAGCCATAAAGTCTTTCAACCTGGTAAAGTTGGCTCTTTCTTCAGCTCCAATTTTAATCAACCCAGATTATTCCCAAGATTTCATATTATTTTCATTCGCTTCAAAGCATACTATGGCAGCAGTCCTAATGCAGAAAAGAGACCAGCTTGAGAAGCCAATTTCCTTTTTCAACGGGATAATAAGAGATGCAGCCTTAAAATATAACATTATTGAAAGGCAAGCTCTTGCCTTGGTGAAAGCTTTGAAAGATTTCCAGGTATATATTCTGCACTCTCATATTCTTGCTTATGTCCCTAACGCAGCCGTCAAATATGTTTTGGTACAAATAGATCTCGAAGGGAGGCGAGGCAAATGGATCGTAGCTTTGTTAGAATACGACTTGGAGATAAAGCCAACAAAGCTCATCAAGGGGCAGGGTCTAACAAAACTAATGGCGGAGTCTAATTTTCATGCCTTGGACATAAACTTGATTGCTTCTATGTCCGAAGAAGATGAAGACAACTCACTCATGTAGGTATCTGAATTTTTTCTCCATTCTCCTTGGTATTCAGATGGTGTACATGTGCTCCAGCACCTTTCACCGCCATCGGGGATGGCTAGAAATAAAAGTAGAACTCTCAAATTAAGGGCTGCTAAATTTTGTATTATTAATAATGCATTGTATTGGAAAGATCCCGAAGGTATGTTGCTAAATTGTTTGGTTGAGGAGGAAGCAAAACATGTCATGGATGATCTTCACAAGGGAGATTGTGGAGGTCACCTATTTTGAAAGACGATGGCAAATAAAATTTTGAGAGCAGGGTACTATTGGCCTACCCTCTTTGTTGATGTTTATAAAACTGTTACGAGCTGTCAGGAATGCCAAATTTTTTAGGGAAGGAGAAAATTGCAGCCACTACCTATCAAGCTAGTTGAAGTGCTCAGTTTTAACAGTGGGGCCTAGATTTTATTTGATATATTCATCCTACATCTTCAGCTCAGCACAAGTGGATCTTAACAGCGACGGATTATTTTACAAAATGGATTGAGGCAATCCCTACTCGGCAGGCCACAGATGCGGTAATAATTCAGTTTCTTGAAAATAGTATTTTGTCACGTTTTGGTTGTCCTAACACGTTGATTATAGATCATGCAAGAGCTTTCAAATCCAAAAAGATGATTGATTTTTGTAATAAATATCAAATTACCTTGGGGCATTCTACTGCATACTATCCACAAGGTAACAAATTGGCTGAATCTTCGAACAAATCATTGGTCGACATCATCAAAAAGTTGTTGGAAACAAACAAAAAGCGCTGGCACAATAAGTTAGTTAATGCACTATGGGCAGATAGAGTAAGTCAAAAGAAGTCAATTTCCATGTCTCTGTTTGAAATAGTATATGGTATTGACACGATGTTCCCAACATCTCTCGTAGTCTCAGTTGTAAAAATTCTATAGGAAGTTGGCAACAAGGAGGATCATTTTCAGCGAAGAATAAACCAAATGATCCATTTACAGAAAACGAGAGAGGAGGTTTTTCAGAATACCTTCATGCTGCAAGAGAGAATCAAGAAAATCTATGATCGGAAGGCAAAGGTAGATAAGTTTTAGATTGAAGACATAGTGCTAAAGTGGGATGCTAGAAACGAGGACAAAGGCAAGCACTGAAAGTTTGAGAATCTGTGGATGGGACCATATAGAATTGCTGCATATCGGGGTCAAAATACTTTTCTCCTCAAAGAAATGAATGGGGGAGATTTTCCATGAGGGTCGGTTAATGGTCGAATGCTAAAACGGTATTATCTTTGAGAAATTTTCTGCTGTCATAATTTGTCACTGTACATACCATTTTATCTCCTTAATTACAAAGTGTGTACTGTTGTCATTCATTCAGTTTGGGGCCCGAAGTGAAGGCTATAAAACTGAAGTTCTGACTTCAGTTTTTGGTTATTTAGTGTGGGTTATTCGAGTCAGTTTTGAATCAGTTTTCAGTCTTGTAATTGAGTCAGTTTTGAGTCAAGATATTGGTTTTAGTTTGCTGAAGTTATTGACTCCATTTAACCCAATGGAAGAGACAACGTTTGCTTTCTAGAGATCTGTAGTTCTTAGCACCTCCCAGGAGCTACCATCCCCATTGGAGCCAATGTTAGTGTCGATATCTTCATCCCTCCATCAGTGATCAAAATTCTCTTTTTGCATGCATATTAGGTGTCCCATCCGATCAGCTGCATTCCATTAGGTCATGGATCAACTGATGGTAGTGGTTCATTATCAAATTTCCCTCATGGTCTTTACCTGCTGACCTATTTTCACAAGTTCAGGTCATGTACAGTTATTTTTTGTTATTACATTAGCAAAAAGCCATTTTTAGGGTTTTAGGTCTCATTAGGTCTAGGGTTTGTCACCATGGTCAACAAAAAGCTCAATAAAAGGTCAACAAGCTACATGAGGAAGTCTAATAAGTTCATAAAATCAAAATTTCAATGATGATATACACAATGAGTTTTTATTCCTATGTATTAAAATTTTATGTAATTTCAATTTTTTCCATATGTAATAAGTTCATAGTTGTTGCCCTAGCTCACCTTGCCAACTCCAGCCACTACAAGCAAAAACACAAGCATCAATGTATTAGTTTATCAAATGATTAAGAAAAGTCAATTTCAATGGAAAAACAGAGTTCAAAACCAAAAGTGACTTTGACATTAGAAAGTGGGTTTGAGAGGAGTAAAAATTTAAAGTCATTCATATTTAAAGTGAAGGAGGTCCTCTTTATCATTTTATTGTGCAAATTTACTCTTGGAGAGAAAAAATCGCAATTTGGGAGCCAAGGAGAAAAAAAACCCTGTTTTTCAAGGAAACTTGGCCTGGCGCTACACATCAGAGGTAGTGCGTTGTGCATCAGGCAGGCGCTGCGCATTAGAGGCAAAACTGCAGTGTAATTTTGAACTGGCGCTGCGCATTGGGCCCAGTGCACTGCGCATCAATCCAAATTTGTCTAAATCATCCCAAATCGTACCATAACCCTCAAATTTACTATATTTGCATTCTACAAGTAAGTAATCATCCCCCTAAGGTTGAATTTGAAGTCACATTGGTGTCTTTTTCATAAATCTTGCATGTGGAAAATGAAACCCTAGTTTCTCTTCATTGTTTGCCATTCTATTGTGCAATTTTCATCCCATCTTCACAAAAACATCATCAAACCCCTTTTCACTCTTTAATTACCCTAATACACTCCATTTATCCCATTTTCCCATATCCCACTCCCCTAAAGAAACTATTTCCCTCATCAAACCCTAAATCCCTCATTAAACCCTAATTTCCCAAAACCATTCCCTTCACTCCCCAACTTCATTTCCCAAGAGTAAAATCTCTTCATACTCATCACCATTGTCCTCTTTCATCATCATTTTTCATCATACCTTCATCTCATCATTTTCCTAAGACAAGCACTATGGTAAGAAACAATGACTCAAGCTATGAGGAAGAAACACAAAGTGACAGTTCAGGAGACAGGAATGTACAGCCTAGGAGACCTCACAAGGGTGGGAAGATAATTAGAGAGGAGCCTATTAGCATTCCTGAACTTATTGCATGCCCTCTTTCCACCACTTGTTTCAGATACCAATCTTGCTTTGAGTTTTGTGAGTTAGTTGAGAGGGTTAAGTATCATCATGAATTGGCTAGGTAATTTGTCATCAACATGGAGGACAATATGGTACAACTTGCTGGCATAAATTTCACTCTTTCACCAGCCATTATTGCAGAAGAAACTAGGATGCTAGATGTGGGGGAAAGATGGAACAAAAGACAAATATCAGCAAATAGAACTATGAACCCTACATTAAAGCCAAATATCATAGTCAATTGGGCAAGGTGTTTCCTTTTAAGTTTTTGGAGGATCGGTATGTGCCATTAATGAAACTCATCATTAAATACTTCACATGTGAGGGAAGGTTCTCCAGACTTTATGCCTATCATATCATATTGCTTATGCATTTTACCAGGGTTAGAATGATGAGTATTCCATACTTCATTTGCAAAAACATAGAGAGGATGACTATACTTGCAAAGAGGAAACCATACCCACAGCAGCTTAATAGCATTTATCATTTTTCTGTCATCAAGATTGTTGTTGTACATCAGCTCACTCAGTTGGGAGTGCCATGGGAAACCTTCATTGCCCATGACATTTTCAAGGGGCCTAAAATTTTTACAAAAACTCAAGAAGAAGTTGTACCTTCTGGGCAACAAAGAGAACATGAAAGCAGCACTGAAGAGGCTCACATTCCAGTGCTTATAACTTATGAAAAGGGGAAAAAAAGACTTTTTGCAGCTGCCAAACGAGTATTATCTCCACCAGGGGTGGAAGGGTTCTTGTTCCCTTCACCGGACAACAGGAAAATGCTATCTTCACCTAGCGTGAAAGGGGCTTTGCCTTCTTCTTCAGCAGAGGAGGTACAGGATAGAGGAAAGCAACCATTGCATGATGAAGGGACTTCTGGAGGCCAAGACAATGATTTCATTTTGATTGAGGAAGAGGACACTGATTTGGGCTCCCAAAGCTCAAGGCTCAAGGATATGATCATCAAGGAGAAAGAAGTTGAGATCCAAGCCTTATCACTTGACCTTGAGAGGGCTAAATGAATCATTAATTACCTTGAGCAGCAAAATAAGTAATTGGAGGACAAACAAACAATTATGGAACTGCAAACCATAAGGGAAAACCGGCAAATGGCAAAACGAAGGAAAATCAAGCTGACTTCACTAGAGCAAGAAATAGAGGCTGACCAAGAATCATGGTTGGAAAGAGTGAATGTCCACCTTGAGAAGCTTCTTGATAAGGCTAACAAGGAGAAGAACAAGTTGCGCCACATGGCCTATCACAATTTGGCCCGGAACAAAATCTGCAAGACAAGAATAAGAAGCCTAAAAGCCAAGCTAGGGAGAGCCTTAAAAGCCAAAAAGGAGCAAGATAAATTTGAATCTTGGCTGAAGCTTCCTTGGCCCAGAAAAGCAATTGATAAGCTTGCTTCTTGCCAATTTTGAATAATTTTGGAGAACTTTTTGTCATTTCCAAATTTTAATTGCAAAACACAAAAAGTTTCCTTTGATGCAGCGTTGTGCATTGATTTGGTAGGACATTTTGAGGCATGGATTACATTTTTGGATTCCTCATGAAAAAATATGAAAACCCAGAAAATTTCATGAATTTTGGAGGAGATCTGGGTCACCTAAAGGGAAAAAAACACCTCAAAAATGCCCTCTCTACCACGTTTTGGACCCACAGGGAGCAGTATTGGGGGAATTGATTTTTAGATGGGAAAATGGACACCAAATCCAAAAATACCACTTTTCCTAGAGAGTAGACAGAGCAGCCTTTCCAACAAGCCATCGTGGAGCAAATTTGGTGAAGGGGAAGGCCTTCAAAATCAGCTTGGAAACGGCGTTGCGCATCAAGCAGAATTTTGTCAATTTTGCTCAAAAATTCAAATTTTTGCCTAGTTTTCTACCAGTTTGACTTTTTTCTCTCATGGTGAAATTCATGATGTAAATTTATTTACTTTGATGTAAAAATTATGAAAATTGACTTAAGGAGGTAGATACATCAATTTTAGGTGGTTTTGAGCTGAATGAATCAGTTTCCTTAGTTTTAGAGGCAAGTTGTTCCACTGCCTATTTTTCAGTTCCTAGATTAGATCATGTTGAAACAGCTCCTTGACTCATCGATTCGACCACTGATGGCTAGCATGGGTGGTTTGATGCCTATATCTTGTACTTTCTTAGTCATTTGTCAAGGTTGGATTCTTGTGGATGCATTGAGCACTATTTTACATCACTTATGCAGTTTGGCAAGGAAATAAACCAGGCTTTTGCAACATTTTGTGGGATTCTTATTGTAATGTGAATTAGCATTGTTTTCTTCTCTGTAATTTAGTTGATATAGTTTTTATGTGTGCCATCATCTCTCTCTTTCTGCATAGCTAAATGAATCAAGTTTGAAAGGTGGAATTCATTGGTGTTTCAGTGCTCTACCTTGGGGTTTATTTAGTTTTACATGTTTTCTCTTGTTTGAAGAGGAATCATGACACTTGCATGCCCTCTACACCTCCTCACCAGTCTTTAGACTCACCGTTACACTCATTTCAAATTTCTAAAACACTTTCCTACCTTGCCCCATAGAAACCTCTACAAATCTGTGTTGATTTCTTGGACCCAAAGCTACCTTCCCCATTTGATCTAGCAACCAACCATTCAAAAATCAATCAAATTCCTCTGAGCCTAGCCTAAAATTAGTATTCATATCAGCCATCTCAAGCCTTCCTTGATATATTTTCATTTAGATTGACAAGGAGAGAGCCCTCTCCCATCCTGGTAGGGCTAGCTACCAGGCTAAGCGTGGTTTGATGTTACCCTAGACCTGCCTTTCTCAGCCTGAGGTAGATTTAGGCCCTAACAAATCCCACATTTTATTCAGAAGTACGTCATAAACAAGAGTTTGGGCCATTAACAAATACTGCAATGTCATGGATGAAAGACTTCTTTTCAAAGCATGGAGAGTGTATGCCAAATAGAGACACAATACATATTCTAGATAACTTCAAGATGAGAAATCTAAAACTTATACAAAGAATATGTAGAAGGTGTTGAAGGAAATGATTTTTTTATTACATATCAATATTTTTTCAAGATATGGAAGAAAAAATTCAACAATGTCTGTATTTCTAAGAAGACAAGGATGGGGGTTTGCAGTACATGTGCTTCTATTAAAAAAAGGGATAAATGTCAAGGGGTAGATAAAGGTAAGCATTCATAACATTATTTTTTAAAATTGTATAGTCATCAACTATGAAAACCTATTTATTAATAGCTTTCTTTTATGTTATGTGTAGATTCCATTATCAAAACACTTCAAGAGCATCGCAAACAATAAACAAGTGAAAGGAAAAATTTGTACAAGCATTAAAAGAAGTGTTATGATAATCCAAATAAATATTTGGGTTTGATAATTGGTGGTATGGACTAGAAGAAAACACTTCTACCACATTTTTTTCGCACACCCAAAAATTTACAGGAGGAAAATTTTATTCAGTTTCACTTGGTTAGTTGTACGGATTTCAATGAAAAAAAAGTTTCCAAGGGTTTACTTGACAACTCCAAAAATTCATAATGATGTAAATATGAAAATAACCATAATTCATGATGTGCTTTCACATTGGTCTAGTAATCTTCTTGAAGTTTTTTATCCACAAATGGACAACACTTGTCGTGAAAACAAAAATCATATTGTTTTTGGATATCTAAACATGCTTGTTGAATTGATAATTTTTTAGAAGGTAAAGGTTGGTTTCCTTCTTGTTGGGCACACTCATGACGATAATGATTAGATGTTCAGTCGTTTTTCAGTGACATTGAGGAGGAAGGATGTTGGGAGCTTGCCATCATTAATTGAATGTTTTAAGAAATCATACATGCCAGAGTCTATTTTCCATGCGTTGGAAGAAATTGTTGACATGCGAAGGTTTATTTTGGGATTGCATGGTGAGGAGAAATGCATTGAAAAGCCTAATGACATTAGCTTCCAACATCAATTTTGTATCAAAGAAATTGATGGGAAAACACTAATATGGGGCAAGAAGTATTCAACTACTGCAAAATGAGCATCGTCATCAAGTTTGGAATTTTTGAAGTTCATTCCAAATCATCCAATATTTGCACCAAATATATTGTTATTGCAATCATTTGTTGAAGTTCATAATGCACAAAGGCATAAGAGAGATATACATTATTCTAATTTCCTAGAAGAAATAAAAAAAATGTATTTGATATACATATGAGTACTTTGATGTTGTTGATTTAGTTTGGTGGGAGTCATTTTTCAACAATGAGAGTGATATCATTTCAAGATCAAAAAATGAAGATATACTTTTGAAGACTCCTTTTATTTGGCCACAAAATGTGTCAAATGAACATGAGGAAAGAACCACCGTTGAACAACAACAATCCCAAGGTATTATTAATTCTTCACATGTAGAGGAAAGATAAATGTATATTGATTCCAGAATATCTCGTGAACAACGTGAAGCCATGGAAGACCTTTATAGGGGTTCAGTACAGGATATTAAGGAGGGTTGCATGATCGTAGTATTAGCAGATGGAGATGCACATGGCTATCCTTTATGGGCTACACAGGTTATCAAGGTCATTACATAAAATGAAGATGTTTCCGTTGTTGAAGTATATTGGTATGCCAAAAATAAACACCCATTCAATGGTGCGTGCATGCCAAAGATGGTAATTTATAAAAAATTGGAGGAAAGATAAAAAGAAAGGGTACAAATATAAATCATTGATGTACATAACTCTTAAAATAGGAGGATGTTGACATAGTTGTTTATGATTTCAGTTTAACAAAGAGGGGATCTCTTCACTTTGTAGGTTTTCACCCCATATAGAAATTACCTGCATACAAATTCTAAAACACAGAAAATAAACAATGCAAGAGAATAACACATAAAACACATATACATAGAGATTTTCCCCTAGATCCCAAAATCGGGACTACCAGCTTGATTTTTCATTATGTTCCTTCCAATGTTACAATACATATTTATACATGCCGA
>APFE030594232.1:10347-29059 GCA_000404065.3 Pinus taeda | reverse complement strand
AAGACTTATAGAAGTAACAAAATGATCCCATGATTCGGGCAACGAGCACAATAAAGTAAGAGCTTTATCCTCGGATGGAATTTTTACTTCTATACTTTGTAATTGCACAAGAAGAGTATTAAAAGCATTTAAATGATCAACAATTGATGTACCTTCCTTCATTCGTAAACCGTACAACTGTCGCTTCAGGAGAATCCTATTGGTTAAGGATTTGGTCATGTACAGTTTCTCCAGTTTCGTCCACAAACCAGCAGCTGTTGTCTCCGACACAATATTAAACAAGACATCGTCCACCAGGCATAATCGAATGACACTTACAGCTCTTTCATCCATTTCGTCCCACTCATCGTATGTGATGTTGTAAGGTTGTTTGGATTTACCCATCAATGCCTTTACCACGCCTTGTTGGACAAGCAAGTCATGCATTTTTACCTTCCAGATCTCAAAATTATTCTTGCCATTAAATTTCTCAATTTCAAACCGGGCACTCTGAGTTTTCGCAATTTGTATCAACAAAAAACACAATAATCTCTAATATCCAACCAACAATAAAAAAAAAATTGCCTATGCCTTTGATTTTACACAAAAATCTGCCTATGTCTTTGATTTTACACAACAAAAAATCTGCCTGTGCCTTTGTACTTATGCCATTAAAAAAAACTGCCCTTTTCAAAAAAAAAACTTTCGTTAAAGGTCAATTCCTTAACAAATACCACTGAAAACTAACATTTTCTTATTTAGAGAGAGAGCTAGAAAAAACATCTCCATTCAGAACTGTTTGATCATGTATATCGAGACGTATTGCATTGGAATGACTCGTAGGGAGGGCATCACGAAACGTTCTGAAGTTATTTGTGGAGAAGCGCAAGCGCATATCGAATTGAAATAATATTCCAAAACTCAGGCAAACGAAATTAAATTTTCCAATCTGATTAACTGTTGGCAACTCTACAGTTGGCGTGGACTCCTCCCTGGGTGCCAGTCAATACGCTAATCTCTCCCATTTTTATCATTGCAGCAGCAAACTTTTTCTGCCACGCGACCAGGTTATAAGACCCCGAGTTTCCCAAGACAGTGGATTTGAAACACTCTGGTAGATAAGTATACACAGGCGAGAAATGCTCGATTGGCGAACCGGTCATCTGGCGTGGTTTTTCATGACAGTCGAGCAATCAAAAAAAAAAAGACAGCGCAGGAGCAATTTTACAAAATGCGCAAGGGCAATTCCAAAAAACGTGCACGGGCTATTGCATATAAATGACATTCGGTCAAACGCGCAGCAGCAATGTAATTACAAAACGTGCAGGCTCCATGCTATAATCATGTGCAAGTTGTAGAAAAACAGTGAATCTAATGCGCAAACCATTCATACCTCCACTGTTCCGATCCGCTCCACGCACCAATATGCACCACCTCCAGGCAAGGATTCGCTCCACGCAGCAACAACACCTTTACACAGCGTGACAGCTCCCTCCAGCACCTAGACCACGCACGTAGGACTCTAGCATCAGTATTCACACGCAGGCAGACAGGCGTTCTCCAGGCAGTTTGAACAGTAAGCTTCCACACACAGCGTTTCACCTCCAGCAGTCAGACACACACCAGCACCTCCAACATCCTCTGATACCACTTGTTGAATCAGGTGCACAGCAAAACTAAATTAAACACACAGCAGAAGCACATATGACACAGTAACGTGGTTCACCCAACCAATCTGGGCTACGTCCACCAAAACATAGGCATCAGGAATATATTAATCAACCTGGAGCTAATCTAGGAACTGAATCCCTATTGTTGTCATCAGCTGAGATTTTTCCTATTTTGTTTAAACAGAAAATCTCAACAAAAATTATATATTTCATGATATTATTGGTGTAATCATTTTATTATTTTTGCAACTTACCACACAAAGGTTTACTAACCAAAATTCTATTTACAGTGGATTTTATGAATTCAATTATTGATGAGCTTTGAATATTTCTAATTGCCAATCACTTATTTTAGCTATTTAAATTTCTTTCATCTAATTAATAATTCATGGAAATTTTTTACTTTATAAAATGGAGAGGTAATAGTTTACCCATCATAAGATTTTCATATAATAGGTAATGTGAAAGTAAAGTTTTAGCATTAAATTGAATATATGTGATTTATCTTTGTTTCAAAAATTTTAAAGAAATAAAAAATATTAAAATTAAATTTAGTAATCAATTTTTTTTAAATGTATATATTTTTAATTAATTAAACTCAAAGTATATAATAAATAATATTTATTATATATTTTTTATTAATTAATTCAAACCATATTAACACAATTATAGTTACCAATGTGGTTGATATATGCCGATAGGCATATGTCCACCACCCACCTCATTAATAATTGTTAGGTGTATTTTATTAAAAGCTAACTCTTTCTCATTAAGAGTTGTGTTTCTTTCTAAGAGGTTACAGGTTCAAAAAGGGAAGGGGGTAGAGTATGTATGCCTTCTTAGACTTAGTAGTCAAATTGTTGGGTCTCTTGTCCCATAAACAAGGGAGCCTCATACACCAATTTGGTGTCTGGTTTGGCCATCACCTTAAAATTGGATAATAATTATTATTATTATTATTAATAACTAAATAAATAATAAGCCATATTATTTATTATTTATATAATTATACTTATTATATTAACATTTTTTTTCCCTGGGAAAAAGTCGTAATTTCTATTAGAGATTTAAGAAATTACATTTTGTATATGTCGAAGCATTCATATATAGGCAACTAGGCTTGTCGAGTTCATTAGTCTGTAGGACTAGATAGACAAAATAATTCATGAAAGTCTCCACGCAGGGAGCAAAACCAAAACTGTGTGCTGTAAGTTATAACCGTGCTCTACGCAGAGAGCCATATATATAATGTAAATGTCCAAAAATGTGGTGCTGTAACTGAGCAAAACATAGTATATATGTATAAAAATAAACAGTAATAAACAGTAAATTATGCTGTCATGAGCACTATTGCCCATATTCTATATGATCATCAAAAGGTCGGTGATAATGCTGGTATAAATGGCCGTCAATCTCCTCCTGTATCAACCACTGATCTCCTTGTCTGTGTGCAGCCTCTTTGGAGAGTTGATCTGCAATGGTGTTCTGTTCCCTGTAGATATGAAGACATATAAATGATTCAAAGGAAGCAGTCAGTCTTCTTGCTTCATCTAGGATATGTCTCAATGAGAAAGCATGACATTGTGATGCATCATTCAGCCAACTGCAAACAATTTTAGAGTCACCAAATAATTGAAGATGTCTGCATTGTTTTTGGATAGCAAAATGAATGATGTGTTTAGTCGTGCACAGTTCAGCAAAATTATTTGTGCCTCTTCCTAAATTTATTTGTAACTTAAAGCAATGAGTGTCACTGAGATGCAGAATAGCTCCTCCACCACATCCCACATCTTGGGCTGAGCCATCGAAGAAATCCCATGGTTTAGATTTGTCTATGTTCAGCTATCTAAGGATACGAACAGGGGCAGAGGTATCCTCTTCAGGTATTATATTATAATCAGCTATAGTGTTGAGGAGGATAGTGGGCCAGTGAGGGGCTTTTTGATCAAAGATCTCCTTGTTCCGGGCTATCCAAATAGCCCAGCAAACAAGGAGAGGGATATTGCAGGATTTCCCCGAGTGATTCTGGTTCCAGATTTCCCATGCATCTAAAATGCTGTTGCCCTGCCAATTCCTCAAGTGCGGGAGGTGACTGATGAGGGAATTCCAAAATTGTAAAGTAACGTTACAGGTTAGGAATAAATGTTCTGTGCTTTCTTCCTCCGCATGACAGAGATGGCAACGAAATGGTCCATGGAAGGATCTCTTCATTAGATTAGTGCCCGTTGGTATTTTATCAAATAAAATGTTCCACATGAGCAGACGAGTACGAGGAGCAGATTTGAGTTTCCATAACGCTTTCTAGGTGGGATGGATATTCTGAGGTCTGATTGGCTCTATAAGTTTCAGATATCCCAGTTTAGGGGCATATGCTCCATGTTTAGCAAAAGCCCAAATGATTTCATCAGGTCCTTCAGTGAGTCTGATATGGGCTTGTGTTAGTGCATCCGTATAATCTGTCCATGCTGCATGCCATTGAGCCGGAATCTCCAGAGTATATGCACTGAGCCAAGCATGTTGAAGAAAGGTAGAGTTAGTAGGGTCTCCAATGTGCATTATGTGGGTGCTGCCTCTGTCATTGAGGTGTCTGATGAGGCCTTCTGGTAACCTGTGAGTGTTCCCACATCCAACCCACGGGTCCAACCCAATACGAACAGAGTTGCCCTCCCTTATGCGCCATGTTAATCCATCACGGAGTAGTGGAATGGTGTTGATAACCGCTTTCCATATGATGGATACATTATGGGAGTTTTGATGTGAGCAAAACGAATCTAGCACGTTCAGAGGCTTGATATACTTTGCATATGCAACCCTCGTCCACAGACTCTCTGAGGTGAGTAGTTGCCACCCGAGCTTTGCCGCCAGCGCCTTGGAGAATAGGTCGAGTCTTTTAATACCCCAGCTGCCCCAGCTCTTGGGTTTGGCTATGGTGTCCCGTTTGACCCACGCAAAGAGTCTCCCAGTCTGCTGTCCTGCCCAAAGAAATCTACTGCAGATGTGTTGTAATCTGTTAAGAATTCCCTTTGGGATCCAAGTAAGGGCCATCCAATAGACCGGAGTGGCTTCGATCACAGCTTTGATAAGTATCAATCTGCCAGCTCGGGAAAGGTAACGATGGTACCATACCTGGAGTCTCTTTTCAACTTTGGCAATAAGCCATAACCAATCCGCTATTCTGTAGCCATTTGGTTTCAACCTGAAGCCAAGATATTTAATGCCATCTGCAAGGGGCAGGGAGTTGAAAGGAAAGCGTTGAGTGGCGAATACTGTTTCATGAATAGAGCATCCAACAGAGGTGATTGTTGATTTCTATTCATTTATCCTCATACCTGTGGCCTGCTGAAAGAGGAGCATGGAGTTTTGAAGTGTAGTAGTGTCACCAATGCTACCATTTAAGAAAATCAAGATGTCATCAACAAATAGGAGATGTGTGAGGTAGAAATTATCTGCAAGCTTTATGCCAGTAAAAAGGTGCCTGTCACGTGGAGCAGAGATAACTCTACTTAAGCCTTCCATAATAAGTAAAAAGAGCAGCGGTGAGAGAGGACATCCCTGCCTGAGTCCTCTTTCTGAAGTGGAAAAGGTGATGGCTTCGCCATTTAGAAGGACACTGTAGGAGACATCAGTGATGCAGCTCATTTTCCATTTGATAAAGTTGTAGGGGAACCCCAGGTGAGTGAGAAGTAAACGCAGATATAGCCAGTTCGCCCTGTCGAAAGCCTTAGAGAGGTCCACTTTAAGAATCATACCCTTCTGCTTTTTGATCTGCAGAGTGTGAATAAGCTCCTGGGTAGAGGCAATTGCCTCATGTATATGTCTGTGATGAAGGAATGCAAATTGTTCTGAGGATATATGGTGAGACAATATGGGCTTGAGGTGGTTTGCAATAGTCTTAGCAATGATTTTGTAGAGGCAGTTACAGAGAGATATGGGACGAAAGTCATCGAAAGTGATGGGAGCGTTGGATTTGGGGATTAGTGCAATGAAGGTCAACTTAATGGCAAAAGAGATTCTGCCCCTCCTTCTACTATCCTCAACAACCTTCAGAAGATCATTGCCCAGTAAGTCAAAGAAAGCGAGATAGAACTCAATAGTCCATCCGTCAGGACCAGGGCTTTTATCTTTCTTGAACCATTTTAGGGTGGTCTCCAATTCAGCCATAGTCACTTCCTTCAGGAGTTCCTCATAATCCTCTTGTTCTATGAATCTAAGGAAATGTTCAGCCACCCTCATGATTTCTAATATGGTGACATCTGCAGGGGCTTTGTAAATGCCACGAAAATGCTCAGTAGCCAGTCTGGCCAGGTTTTTTCGAGAAGAGACCTGGTGTCCATGTTCATTCTTAAGCTCCCATATAGTATTGATAATCTTCCGGCCATTTGCAAATTTATGGTAAAATTTAGTATTAGCATCGCCTTCCAAGATCCAAATGGCTCTGCTCCTAAGCCTCCACCTTTCCTCTCTTTCTTTCAGAATCTGTGAGCGCTTGGAAATGAGAGTGGTGAATTCCTCTTTTTTTTCCGGAGAGGGGAAGGTTCCAGTGGACGATTCTTCAAACTCAGCAATGGCCTTTTCAGCTTCCTGTAATGTCAGATTGTCCTGTATGGGCTTCTGATGTGCCCAGTTCTTGGTGATCTGTTTTAGTTCAGTGAGCTTTCTGACAAAGCCCACCGAGATATCCTCGTCACCCCTGATGGGGTTTGAACGCCAGTAATTTTGGACCAATTGAATGTAGGATGGGTCCAGGAGCCAAGAGGCATTAAACTTGAAAGGACTTTTGATTTTGTGGGAGGAGCTCTCAGCTTCGAGGAAGATAGGCCGATGGTCAGATATGCCCCCCGTTCCTACCCATTGACGAATATGGGGTAAATTGTTATAAAGGGGTTCCTTGATAAGGAAGCGATCAAGTCTTCTGGCCAGACTTTGCTCACCACTCCTATTATTGGACCATGTGTACTGTAATCTAGCAGATGGTATGTCTACCCATTTATGATCCTCCAGAAGGCTACTCAAAGAGTCTGTTAATGAGTCGACTTGCGCAAGATGTCCCCATGACTCACTGAAGCCTCAGGAGAAATTTAAGTACCCTCCGAGAAGAATGTTGTCTGCTTGGAATAGCTCAGATCCTAAAAGGTTCTTCCAGAAGTTGGCACGGTCAGAACACGGGCCATATACATTAATAATTCTGATGTCCCTCTCAATCAGGTGAGAACTAATGTCCAGTCCAATGAAATTTCTGCCTCCAAAGTAATTTCGAATTTCCGCTGTTCTGTTGTTTACCCCAATGGCCAATCCACCGGATCTACCAGATGCATCAAGTGCCTGGAAAGTCTAGTTAGGAAACCAGGCATTGAGTATTTTGGTAAGGGGATCAGCCTAGCAGAGAGTTTCTTGAAGGAGGATTATATCAGGTGATGAAGATAGGATCAGTCTCTTAAGTGCTAGCTTTTTGGCATTGCTAGCGAACCCACGACAATTGAAGGATAGGATCTTCATGGAGGGGTGGGGAAAGGGCCATCCTTTGCTCTAAGGGCCCCAAAAATGGTGTTCTGTCGCCCAAGGGCAACTTCTTCATCAGCAGTATGGCGAGCCTTGGAAATACGGGAGGGTCTGCCCCGGGAGTTCTTGAAGGTCGATGGGCCGCTTGCCAGTTCGAGGCCCACAGCATCCGGTCCCCTGTCCTTAATACGAGGCCGAAGAGAGTAACGAGGGAGGGACTGATCATGGAGGTCAGTGAGGGGAAACGGGGATAATGTGACCCGCGAAGGAGGGACCACCAGAGATGGGTGCGGGAAAGAGCAGGTGAGAGATGCCTGAGAGGGGATATTATGGGGGATAGCAGCAGATGATGAAGCAGATGCAGGTACAGAACTCATGATATCATGTGAATGAAATTCCAATGACATGCGAGAAATTGGAGATGTCGGTGGAGGTAAAGAGTATGACTTACCCGATTTTGCGATTCCCTCTCGATCAGGCGGCGGCTGCACAGATGCTGACGAAGTGGGAGGAGGTGTAGGGGAAGCCATAGCTGGATCGGCTTCAACCGGAATGCTCCTGTTATCCCCTTCGGTCTGTGAGCGTGCTTGATCCCCATTGAGATGATCATCTTGCATTCTGAGTGGATCAACATTTGGATGTTCATCCCCCTCTTCCATATCAGGCGACCTTGTTCTCCGGAGGAGGGGGCATTCCCGGAAGATGTGTCCAACTTTATGACACCTGCGGCAACGATATGGTATGCCTTCATAGTCAATAGGCTGCTTGCGCACAGAATCTCGCCATTGTATAGTAATAGATTCAAGCAGTCCTCCCCGAGTGTCCAGGTTGATTAGAACCCTTGCATACGCCATCATGCCCGTCTGCATATAGGACCTGTCGTGATCCATATAGGTGCCAATGGCATTACCAATCCTCTGGAAAATATCTTCAGACCAGAAATGGAGTGGAAGCCCTGGAAGTCTAATCCATACTGGACCGATGCTGATTTGTTCTGTCTCAGGATCGAATAAAGGAGTCCACCGCTTAAAAAGAACCGGTGCATGAGAAAAATGCCAGAAAGATGATAGGACCCAGTTGGTATGATCTGCACGAGCGAAACGCATGGCAAACCATCCCTGCACGAAGGTCTACACGAAAGGAATTTCCGCCAAATGGTGTCCCCAAACAGCCGCAGCTTAAGTCTTCATTCGTGCAGCCATGTAATTACGTCCCCTGATGCGCCCGACCAGTACGTGATCCGCGAATTCCATAGCCTCACCCAGTCGGATGTCCTCTTCTAATCTGAGGAAGACGTCGTCTTCCTTAGTCTTAAAACACTTGTTCCTCCACTTAGGGTTACGGGCCGGGTGGGACCTGGGATGACGACCAGGGTTATGGGTACTGGAGATTGTCGGGTCCGAGCGGAGTCTAGCAGATGGGGGGTCTCGGTGACCAGTGACGGACGGATGTCCCGAGAGCGGGAGCACAGATGTGAAGCAGCCGGAAGAGATACCAATAGTACCCAGTGAGCCAGAAGAGGGGCCCGAACGGAGGCTATTAAAATGCGGAGGGGGAAAAGAGCCCGAAGTCGGGGGATAGAGGCTAGGGTTTGCGCTGAGACAGCCGGAAACAAACCCTAGGGTCGCCGGAGAGTGGGGGGGTGTAGAGAGCGCAGGCCAAGTCGGAGGATCGTCCGGGAGGACCACAGGGTTACTGAAATGCTGATCGCCAAACGGATAAGGAGCAGGTTCGGAGGTGCCAGAGCTGTACAAACCCCCTGATGTGGCAAAAGGGGTGCGCCAGATGGAAACCCCTTCCAAGGGGTCGGCTAAGTAATCAACGACGTCAATGTCTTCCATCGTCAGTTGCTCCTTGGATCTGTAGACACCTCGGAACGGAGAATAAACCGGAGAAAGTGACAGATGCAGAACTGAAACGGACCGTGAATAAGGCTCAAACCGCAAGTCGGTGGATATTACGGTCGGTCTGCAGCCCTCCGTTGTCCAGCGTGTTAAACGGCCAAGTGCTAGTAGAATAGGGTGTCGGTTAACAGGGATTCAGGCTCGGAGGCATAAGACCGTATGCAGCTGCAGAAAAGTGCATAAACCCTAACCTAATCCTTCGCGCGTCTTTTGCCGTCCTGGTTCCATCCTCGCTCCCTTTAGGATTACATTATTATTTCCTTATATTAACATTATTTTGTATATTAATATAATATTAGTAATTACATAAAATTTTGTTAATATATTAATAACTATATTTAAAACTATAATATAATACACAATTAACATAAATAACAATAACGTTTAATATTATTATTATTATATATTTTCAATATAATTGTGAATATATTTTATATATTTAAGTATATTAATATATTAAACTAATATAGACTATAATATAAAATAAAATATTTTATTATCAAAAAGAAAGAAAGAAATAATATATATATATATATAATATATATAATATTATATATAATATATATATATATATATATATCATGAATAAATATATAAAATTAATTTTAGGGTTTAAATTCATATATTAATATTTTTTAGGGTTTACTCATCTTTTTTGTTTTAAATATTGATCTCAATATATTAATAACTCTTAGCAGTTAATATTTTAAACCCAACAATTAATAAATTGGAGGGATTAAATTACAAATCCAAGGAATTATTCATACTATAAACCAAAGTGAATTGTGAAAAAGGCGATTTTCCCTGGATTTCGGAGCTCTGCAATCTAAACTAGGGTTTGAGTTAGGGTTTGGCGCTACTAACCATGGCAGATCGTGGAGGAGGGAGTTCTACTCCCTCCTATAGTCAAATAGCTGTGAACAGAAGTAAGGGAATGGATCTGCACAGCTTCAAGAAACCAACAGAGGTGATAACTGAGGACACTAACACAGGAAATATCAAACCTCACGAACAAAGAGAAAATCATTTGGAAGATAGCAGGGAGAAAAGGAAATAGGGCAGCAGCCAGAAAACTGCACCTTTGAGCGCGACAGGGGTCTGCAAACCCAAGTTGACCATTACTCCTTGGGTCATTTTAAGTGACCCAATGCTACGGGTGCATAGAGATCACATGGCGGAACATGCAATCATATGCAAATTTATGGGGATTTGGCTGACGGAGAAGGCCTTACATGCATGGATAAGGAACCACTGGAAACCTAAGGGGGAAATAAACCTTCACCTTGGTCCAAGGGCTTCTTTACGGCGGTGTTCATGAGCTTAGAAGATAAAGATAGATTGTTCGAAGGAGGACCTTATTTTTACGCTGCGGCAGGCCTTTACATGCGACCATGGGTGATGAATTTTGTCCCAAAATAAGAAACGTTCACTTCAGTACCGGTATGGATAAGACTATACTCCCTTCCTTTGAATTATTGGTTGTTGAAGTCTCTAAAGTCTATCGACAACAAACTTGGGCATTTTATAAAGACATCAGATGCAACATTAAGAGGCAAATACACTTCCTTCGCCCAGATTTGTTTGGAAATGGACTTATATGGGGCACTCCCGTATGAGATCATTCTAGAAGTTTATGGTGAAGAATGGGTGCAGGTGGTGGACTATGAGCATGTCCCATTTAGGTGTCGTAACTGCCATGAACACGGGCACTTATACAGAGACTGCCCATTAAATAAATTGGAAAGCAACAAAAAACCAATACAATCAAAGATCACGAGGGTTTCATTAAGGTGGGGTGAAAGGGGAAAGGAGGAAAGCGACACCAAAAGAAAATCAACGAGGACAAGCAACTGAGCCATAATAGTTTCAAAATGTTAGAAGAAGAAGTTGGAATCAACGGGGCAAACCAAAAATCAGAGACTAAAACTAATGAGAAGGATAGGGATACTAGCATGGAGGACATACTAGAGAACAATCAGCAACAGGATGATCTACCGAGCATTGTGGAGCTGAGTAGGGACCATGAGATGACCCCAAGTGAGGCGGGAATGGAGGACCAAGAACTACAGGAGATTCTTGAGAAGGAGAACTTAGATTTAGAAAAGTTTCTGGAGCAGGGTATTGCCAAAGGAGTTGACTCCCTGCCAAAAGAGGAGTTTAACAGGGTTCAACAACTCTTCCTATGGAGATCCCAATCGAAGGGTTCTGGAGTCAAAAGCAATCATGACAGCCAGGAAAATAGAGGGATGAATACAATGGAGGAAACACCGGGGCACTCTTCCAAGAACCCGAGTAGGAAAAGACAGAATGAACTGCTAACAGAATGTGGAAAACTCGTGATCAACTCAGGTAAGATGAAAGCTTTCACCCGTTATTCTTTTACAAACATTTCTTAATGAATCTTACAACCTGGAACATTAGGTGCCTAGGAAGTAAAAGAAAACAAAGAAATCTCAGTAGTAGAATAAAAGAAGAAAAAACAAGATATTGTTTTTATTCAGGAAACAAAATGCTCAATGGATAAAATCAGAGAAATACATAGAAATGGTTAAGCAAGTATGAGTATCTAGAGGTTAAGGAAAATAACTCCGCAGGAGGGATTCTTACACTTTGGGATCCCCGGAAACTTGGAATCATGGATGTGGAAGCATCGAGGAACTATCTCTCATTGGTAATACAACCTTTGGGTGATAGGAAGATTTACATGATTACAAATGTCTATGGTCCTCAAAAACTAGAAGACAAACTCAAGCTTCTCACTTCCCTTGAGAAGCTAAGAGAGAGATATTCGGATATGCCCTGGATTCTGGTAGGGGATTTCAATATGATCATATCTCTTACAGAGAAAAAAGGTGGTACCAGAACACTAGGCAGAGACACCATTACCTTTTAGAACTTCATAACTAACATGCGATTAGTGGATGCTGAAACAATAAATGGCACTTTCACTTGGAACAACAAGAGAGGAGGGGCTTCTCAGGTTTCCTCTACACTAGATAGATTCATAATATCATAGGACCTCTTTCTCATAGGCCCTGACATGTCAGCTTTAATTCTTCCTTTTGGAGGCTCGGACCATTGGTCTGTCTAGCTTGAAGCCACTTTCATGGGTACACCGAGGAACAGACCTTTCAGGTTTGAAAATCTCTGGCTCTCTCACCCTGACTTCACCAACAATATTGATAAATGGTGGAGGGAAGATTTGCCCTTTCAAGGCACTAAAATGTTCACTCTGCAGCAAAGACTTAAACACATCAAAGCTAGACTCAAATTTTGGAACAAAAAATAGTTTGGCAACATTTTCAAAGCCAAAAGAGAAGTTGAACGGAAACTTCAAGGGATTAATCAGATCATGATCATAGATGGTTTTACCGAGGAAAGGAAAAATCAAGTTGATTCTCTTCAGAAGGAATGGGATGATAGGTGCAGATAAGAGGAGACTTTCTGGAGACAAAAATCGAGAGTATAGTGGATTAGAGAAGGGGATAGCAACACAAAGTTTTTTCATAAATCAACTTTGAGTCACAGGTCACATAACAGAATTTCAAAACTCAGAGATTCTTAAGGGAAAGAGCTTGTCACCCACAAAGAAAAGGAATCTGTCTTATTACAACACTTCCTTAGCATTGCAGAAGAGCCTCTCTTAGACAGGTCACATTTCATCAACAAATTCACAAGGCACATCCTCAAGCTTGTAACAAGGGAAGACAATCATAATCTCAATAGGCCAGTGTTCGAAGATGAGGTTAGTGAAGTGATCAATGAGATGCAAAATGGGAAAGCTCCTGGCCCGGATGGTTTCAATGTTGACTTCTTCAAAGCATGCTGGAAAACAGTCAAACAAGACATCCTGGATGCAGTGGAAGACTTAAGAAGATCCAGATCGGTCTTGAAGGCTCTCAATGCCTCTTTCATAACTTTGATTCCAAAGCAGGAAAAAGCTATAACACCAGACAGATTCAGACCCATAGCTTTATGTAATGTGTTGTACAAAATTAGTTCCAAAGTGATCGCTAACAGACTCAAACCCCTTCTTCCAGATCTTGTCTCAATGGAGCAAACTGGTTATGTGGAAGGAAGACAGATCCTCAACAACATCATACAATCTCATGAGATGGTACACTCTTTTCAGAGAAACAAGTAAGTCATAATGATCATACAGCTTGACCTAGCGAAAGCTTATGACAAGCTAAGCTGGTCTTACATCAGGGCAGTGCTGAAAGCCTACGGTTTTGACCATAGTTGGATCAGATGGGTTATGGCCCTTGTATCCATGGCCAGTTTTTCAATCCTGCTTAATGGCTCACCCTCAAAAACCTTCATGCCTTCTAGGGGTCTCAGACAAGGAGATCGGCTCTCCCTCTTCCTCTTTGTGCTCATGATGGAAGGGCTAGGTAGAGCGATAAAAATGGCAAGCGCTGAGGGAAGATTCCAAGGTTTTAAACTCACCATAGATGGAGATGCTTCAACTCACCAACAATTCGTGGATGACACTATGTTGCAAGACATTCCCATGGTCAAGGAAGCCAAAGCTTTTAAACAAATCATGAATGACTTTTCTATGGACGCCGGTACAGAGGTAAGCCTTGACAAATCAAAAGTTTTCTTTTTTAACACTGGCATTGCTATTCAGAGAAACCTTACCAAAATTCTAGGGTTCCAAAAGGATCAGTTACCCTCCAAGTACCTTGGAATGCCCCTTACAGACAAACCTCTAAGCAGAGGAGTGTGGGAGCCGGTCATAAACAAACTTCAGGATAGGGTCAGGAAATGGACATGCTGATCTTTGAATTTAGCAAGGCACCTTGTGCTCACAAAAGCTATCTTGCAGGCCATACCCATATTCATGATGTTAGCTCTTCTTGCTCCTAAAGGAGTTTTGCAATAGATCAGGAAAATTCAAAGAGATAATCTTTAGGGAAAAGGGGAAGAGAAAAATAAATGGGCTTTGGTAGCTTGGGATAAGCTCTGCAAACCTAAGGTCCATGGAGGTTTGGGGCTTCATGACCCTGAAACCCTCAGCAAAGTTTCGGGTGCAAAGTTTTGGTGAAGGTGGCTTAAGGAATCGGCAACCCCATGGGCCAAGCTTTGGAAACAGAAACATGCAAATAATTGGCAGGAGAAGGATCATATCCAAATGTCTAGGCTTATCAAGGGCTCCCACATCTGGAATCTTGCTTGGGAAAATAGAGGCATTGTCCAGCAGCACAACTTCTGGGAGATCTAAGCTGGGAACTTGGCAAGATTCTGGGAGGACAACTGGCAGCAAGAACCAAACTTGTTTAGGGAAGAACTAATAGCTCTCAAGAATGACACTGACAGTAAAGGTTTATGCATGGTAAGTGACTTCTGGAATCAGGCAAGGAACAATGGAAAATAAAGAATATGGAAGGATCTAGGCTACAAGGAAGGGAACCATTTAAAAGCATATGTAGACTCTCTGGCTATGGACTTGGAACAGAGGAAGATTTTGGTATCATTCTCGCCTGACCAACTAACATGGGGAAGAAACACAGAAGGTAACTTCAACCTCAAAGAAGCCAAACGAATAGCGCTAGGGTTGGATTATCAAAACCCTGATAAGGTATGGAAGGACCTTTGGCAGCACCCGCATTGGATGAAAATAAAGTTGTTTATGTGGTTGATTCAACAAAAGAAAATTCTAACCTGTGAAAATATTCTAAAGAGAGGTTTTGTTGGCCCATCCAAATGTTATCTATGTGGATCACAAGAGGAGATGATGGAACACTTACTCAACCTCTGCCCATTCACCTCTACCTTGTGGGACTCGGTGGCCTCAGTCTTCAGGCAAACTGACAGGGATGGCCTCAATATTACCAACACTTTGAAGAATTGGAGAAAAGACTTCTCAGGCAATGAGATCATCAACAAATCTTGGACTCTGGTTCTAGGCTTCCTAATCTAGGATGTCTGGAAAGAACGCGATGGCAGGATTTTCAAGAACAAAACTGGCTCAACCCAGAACACTATTGCACAAATATTAAGACAACTCAAAGACATTGTTGGTGCCATGTTAAGGAAACCTGTGGAGAACCTGACCCTGGCCCAAGACACTCATATACTACTATAGTTGGGTCTACAGTCTCTAGTTCCCTAGAGCATATACAAGGATGTGAGCCAGACAAATGCTGGTAAAGACTTTCGGCAACCTCCTCCTCATGGTTTCTTGAAAATTAACATAGATGGTACCTCTAAAGGTAACCCAGGGATGGTCGGTTTTGGAGGGGTCATCAGAGATGAGTAGGGGTGAATAAAGGACATCTTTCATAGTCAATTGGGGACTGCCACTAATAACATGGCAGAGCTCATGGCCTTAGAGAAGTGCCTGGAAATACTAATCAAGTCAAATTCACATAATGCCATCATTGAAGGAGACTCTGAATTGGTTATTAATGCGGCCAAGAAGATCTGTAATGGAAAAGCAACGAGAAAGGTCTCAAAACATTGGCAGCTTTTGTAGGTCTTTCAGCACATCCATTCCCACCTACAAACTCTGAGAATAGCCAGCTTCGTTCATATGCAAAGGAAATCCAATATGCTAGCGGATCATCTGGCGAATGAAGGAGTGGTTTGCAAGGAAAGCTATAGCACGTATGCTTGGGATTCGACAGCCTCAAGGAAATTGTGTGAGGATTGTCAAAGGCAAGAAGCCAAAGACATGGAAAACTTCCAAACTATTAGGAATGGACAAGAAGGAAGACAAGTGGAAGCAGGAGCAAGCGGAAGTGTAAGTCATTCTTAATCACTAATCCCCCAAACAAAAGAAAGGAATATATATAATATATATATATATTATATATATATAAATATATATATATATATATATATATATATATATATATATAGAATGCTTAAAACAGAGCTTTCTACAGGGGAGAGGCATTTGGTAAACAACAGGCCTCTTAAAAGGTCGCCAACCATGGACCTTGACAGCCTTTTTCATCAAATGGCCTGTAGAAATTTTACCTGTAGAACAAACCGATATATGCAATGTCCTAAAGCATAATACTTGTTCTACTTCTACAAAACATTAAGCGGAAGCATAATCGAATTCATGAGCAACATCAAGTAGAAACATGCATAACTGATCAAGAGAAATAATCACACATAACACAAGATATATCCAGGGGAAAGCACCAGCATAAAACCCAACCATGTATTATCAATCAAGTGGAAATCCTATTCACAATACAAAAAGAATTAGCTCTCAAGCTATCCAGTTCTCAATGAACTATGAAGATATGAAGATATGTCTCATGAACCAACCAAGCCCTGTATATAAAGGCTTTACCTATGGTCCAATACCTATTTCCTTGTGCAGTTTGCTTAGGAAATAATAGCAAAAGCATATGCAATTAATTCCAAACATACCAAGTTAACCAATGGTCCAACTACGCAATCCTTGAGGACATTAGTTCCTCAACCATGCAAAAACTACTTACTAGAAATAGTCAAGCATCTGATAGTACACTGTCCCACATCTGCTCTCAACTGGGTCTCTGATAGAACTGACATGAAACAGTTTTCCATGAGTGAATTCTCAGTTATCTAAAATAATAGTTGTCACATGCATGCAAGCATTAACAAACTACATTTTATTATTTTAACAACTTGTTAAAATAATCTAACTGGACTTGACTAGTCAGAACTAAATCAACTGATTCTCTCATTATATAACTCATACTTATTCCCTCAATCAGTGGAGGAAATTAAGGATAAATTGCTTAATCAGTGGGACAACTCATGTGCATGCTCACAAAGACTTAAAATTCGAATTTCCTTAACTAATTAACTCAACTGAATTAATTAATTAATATTTTCAACTGTTGTTAAGACCAAAATTAATTTTACTTCCTATAGATAGACTAGGGACTGCTATAAATAAGAAGGGACCCAGAAATGTTATTTTTAGAACTTTCTATTTTTAGCAGTTTCACCTCTCACCCAATGTGGCCAATGACCTCACTGGCCAAACTGTTATTTTTAGACATGTTACTTTTAGCAAGTCTATTTTTAGCACATTCTAAATTTAACATTTCTTGTTGCACATTTTTCAACACTCCCTCTCAACAAGAAAGGTTGTCTCTCGAACCTGATTCTGTAACTCTGGAATGTTCTGCATGCAACACATCTACCCAGTCCACTTGCTCCAACAACACTTGGAACAAAAACACTCCCAACTGACCACTCTGTTGGGCTAGGAACATAATCTGATGCTAAAGCTCTAGCTGCTGCTGACAAGTGCTCCCTCTCTGACATCTGTGCTACTGCAACATCTCCATGCATCTCTCACCATTACACACCTCTCCGTGCCACCTAGCACTGTGCAAAAAACTTGTGCCTCTCGCATTTCTACATTGTCGCTCTCTTTGTCGCTCCATCCACATCTGTATCTACCCAATCAGTTAGTTCCTGCTACTCCACATCAGGGCTCCTGTAGCAAGGTCTCGTCCATGAGGTTGGGTACCTCAAGGATCCTGCCCCTCCTCCTTGGGACGATCACTCTATATCGCCCCACCTCCTACCTGGAGGTATGGCTACATGTGATCCCTCAACCCACTTAGCTCGAAGTTTCTCCCTATTGGAGGTATGTGCATGAGTAGATGTCTCTACTCAATCTCCACTCAGCTTCCCCTATTGTAGCTACTCCATCACCTCCTGAAGCTGCTGCACCAATCGTGGCTCCTCCACAATTGTCTGAGACTTCTTCTGGCTCTGCATTTTGAGAGGTAATATACCCTCCCTTTGAACCACCAAGTCTCCATCAGTTGCCTTGCTACTCAAGGCTTTGCATGCATCTTGAACCTCAAGAGCATATAGGTTCTTGACCTGTGAACCAGTCTGCTTCACCCGTCTAGTGATGATGTGTCTAAGGAAAACCTTTCCCTTACTGAAGACTACATCATAGCCTCTGTCTTCTACCATTGTGATCGACACAAAGTTTCTCTTCAGTCACATACTTGACATCGGTCAAGGTAAGGCGAGATCCATGCTCCCTCTGAAAAATAATCGTGCCTACACCTGAGACACTATACTTCTCATCGTTACCCATCGTTCTCCTCCAAAGTACTGAACAAACTCTTGTCACCAGTCATGTGGAAAGAAGCTCCACTATCAAGAAACCAACCACTTCCCACCATGGATGAAACCATGCATGCGAAGAATGTGAAATCCAACTCAAATTGTGAAGCAAGTGCCTCACCATCAGATCCTTCCCCAGATCCCTTCTTGGATTTCCTCCGTGGACAATTTGCAGCATAATGGCCCACCTCATGGCAACGAACACATCACACTTCTGATTTTTCAACCTTCTTCCCATCATTGGAAGAACTGGATTCGGAAAGAGAAATGTTCCCCTTCCCCCTCTTTGCCTTACTCGCTAAGGCATAGTTCTCCTCATCATGCATGGATGAAGAACTGTCTCTGGTGCTCCGTCTGATCTCTTCTTCCATCAAATCTGACCATAGTCGTTCCCAATCTAGCAGTTTCTCCCTTCCATTCATTGAGTCCTGGTAGCTATTCCAACTCTTAGGAAGGCCAAGGAGTGCTAGACTCACCATATCCTCATCCGATGTCACGACCCCTACACTTGCAAGCTCATCCCTGCATGTGATGAGCTTGGTCAGATACATAGAGATC